>CAUYQV010056778.1:0-10744 GCA_963574575.1 Galagoides demidoff | reverse complement strand
TTATGTGACTAAATATAGGTATTTTAAGAAAAGAGATGATAAGATACTTGTATCTATATAATAAATTATACATTTTTATTCCAAAAAACTATAAATTTGAATGCTACAATAGTGGCCAATATTTCATGTGTCTGGAGTAGGTTGTATTTTCAGAGAAACATTCATTTTTCCAGGTTTACTATTTCTCAGAGAGTATGCTCAGAAATTCAGCTAAAACTAGGTAGATTCTTCTAACTTGCTTCTAGGGATGGTAAAAACAAACAAACAAACAAAAAAACATTGGACTGGGTGTCAAAAAACCTGAGTATTGGGCAGTGCCTGTGGCTCAAAGGAGTAGGGGTCTGGCCCCATATGCTGGAGGAGGTGAGTTCAAACCCAGACCCGGCCAAAAACTGCAAAAAAAAAAACTGAGTTCTGTTGGTTGGATTTTGTTAAGTCACCTTTGAAAAGAGTCAAAGTTTGAAAGTTTTTTCAAAACTCTTTAAGCATAAGATACTGATAATATTTTCTCCATCAACTCAGATATAAGGAAGATATTCCCATTTCATAGCCCTTCTAAAGAGAAGAGCCTTCGTTATGATGTATATACTCTTAATGCACGTTGGTGTCCACAAACACAGCAAAATCCTTCCTTCTGTAGCTCCAGCGTTCATGGCAGTTAGAAAGTAACCTACTACTCAAAACTCAAACTGAAATGTTGGTTTATAATACAAGGCCTTAAAAGTCACAAGTACAGCAGTGTGGGAGACAGTTGATCAGACTTTTTCTAGATATTAGAGCAGTGACCAGAAATTTGCCCCTTTGATGAATCCTGAGTCATTTGCTATCGCTGTACCTCTGTCATAGGTTTCAAGGAAAAAGTGTCAGTTTCATGATGACCTTCATTTCTTTCTGCTTTACTTCATGCTCAGTGATTAAATGTATAGCTGGACTCCTGTAGTCTCAGCTACTCAGGACATGAGGCAGACAGGAGGACCACTTGAGTCCAGGAGTTTGAAGTTACTGGGAGCTACGACTAAGCCACTGCATTTCAGCCTGGGTGACAAAGCAAGAGCCCCTCTCCAAAAGTAAAATAAGGTAAAATAAAAATTATACCCCCTCTACAAGTATCCCAGATATATTTCTCTTGATTGAAAAGAAAATCTTGAGAAATCTTTATATTAAATCAAAAGCGAAAAGGCATACACAGCTGAATAAAAATTTTAAAGTTCAGAAAGTTGAGGTGTGCTTTATCTTTGCTCCTTCTTAATTGTGTGATCTTGGTCAAGTGTCTGTTTTTTTCCGAGAATAAACAACGATCATTCTGGCAATCTCACAAAGCGAGGTATCAAAATGACATAAAGGACATGGAAAAGAAAAATGAATTATACATATCTCTTAAGAATGTGATATTTTCTTTTTCACATCTTCATTTTTCATGTGTGCAGGTGGGGTGGTAAGACACTTGTTGGCATATTGAGGACATTAGATAAATCTCACCAGTCAGACAATCTTCATCTTTTTATTAAAATTTGGATTCCTTATTTAGAATCGAAGGTAATAAA
Source organism: Galagoides demidoff (assembly GCA_963574575.1). NCBI lineage: Eukaryota > Metazoa > Chordata > Mammalia > Primates > Galagidae > Galagoides > Galagoides demidoff. Next base: position 9,200 of record CAUYQV010056778.1, on the reverse strand, counting down.
ACAAAATTACCTACTGTAAATGCAGATTGCCTGAAGAGATTATTGAATCAAATGGATGAGCTAATTGTTCTTTAAGTTTTTCTCCAACTCTAATTTCTATTATATTTGCTGAGTGTTGTTAAGAGATTTCAGAAATAGGTAAAGTTTTTGCATTTAAAATGATGTCAAAATAACTACAAGAAAACGTATATTTATGACACACAGAGTAAAACTTCAGAAGACTAGGCAAAATCAAATGCTGTCAATTTATAAGATGAATTTCTAACATTTATACAAAGCCAGGAGGTATTTAAATTCAGTCCAACCAAAGTACAAAAAGCTCAGTTGGACACTTGGGCTACCAGTAGGGGTGCTGGAGCAACCATGTTTTTAAGTAGATGAACATTTTCTCTAGAATAAAGACTACCCTATTTTCTAGCAGTGTTTACAAACAAAACTTTTAAGGATCACAAACAACTTACTGCCTAAATAAACTGTAAAACTCTTTAAGAAAGACAAAAAATTTAAACAAGCATCAAGGTGATATTAGCACTGCTACTCATCCAATAATTTTTTTTTAAATATATTAAGAGGCAGTCAATGAAGAATTAAACTTAGAGAAAAAGTAGTTAATAAAAAACAGACCTAGAAATGACAAACAGTCTTCAAAACAGCTATTATTAATGCTACCTATAAGTCCAAGGATTTAAAAGAAAATGTAAATATAATGAGGAAAGAAATGGGTGATATAGAAACACCCAAATGAACCTTTTGGGGATGAACAAAGTATGCATAAAATATGTGTAAATTATTCAGCCATGTAATATGAAAAGTAGAGACATACATTACTGGATGGATAGCTTTAACTACCAATTAGAATATGAGGAGAAATTTTATGAAAAATGAAGCAGAGAAATGAGAATGAAAAAAAATGCCTTAATAACCTGACATTAAGTGATCTAATATCTGTATGATTGGAATTACAGAAAGAGAGGAAAGAGTGGTAGGAGCCAAAAATATTGAAGAAATACCAGCTAGAAATTTTCCACATTTGGTGAAAGATATAAGTCCGGAAGACTGACAAACCCCAAGCAGATACACACAAAGAAAATCACACAGTAGCAAATAATAACAAAATGGCTGAAAACTCAGGATACCTCACTCAGGGATTTGTGATAAACTAGCAGGTCCTCTGGGGGTTTGTTTGTCTCTCATTCTCTCCTATGTCTGTATTCTTGGCTTGGATGAACTGCCTGACTTAGATCCATGTGGTCTTTCCTCTTTAAGCAGGAGGATCAAGATAGAAAAAGAATATAAGGATAAAAATAGTAATAACTAGAAAATATAAAGTGAAACATAATATGGTATAGCAAAAGCAAATGTATTTGTTATCCCAATAAATGTAAACAGCCTAAACTTTTTAATTAAAAAAAAAATTAACAGGCCGAGCATTTATTGCATACCTAAAAGGTACAAGAGACTACGGGAGGTAAAAAAAGCATTGTTCAGGATGTATATATACGTAGCTATATGGATATATGTATAGCATACTTATATGCATACATATATATACACACACACTCTTCTTAAACTAGGCACGAAAATATTCAATTGTAATCAACCTTCTGTTTATAGGAATAGAACTTACACTGACTTTTCTGGCATTTTAGCCAGAAAAGTTTTCAAAGCATGAGAGTGTGCCATTCCTGTGGGCTCATGAGACCCGATTCACAGTATGTATCTTATGTAAAATATGCTAACAGAAGCACCAAGAGGTGTTTTTCAAAGCAGAAAGAAAACCTCCCCAGTTCAGCCTAAAAGATGAATGCAGTTGTTACTCAACCACTCCTCTTTAACTCTTTTCTGTCTTCCATGACGTTCAACTTGAATACAAATGTTAGATAAAGAGAAATGATTTTAGAGGAGGAGAAGGGAAGCTGGAAAGTATAACCATATTCACATTTATTCAGAGCTCTGTAAGAGAAAGTGTTTTAAAGTTCTCAAAACTCAACTATCTAAAATAGGAGTCCAGTGATAGCACCACCTGGAAGTTAGCTGCAGTTGAAAACACAGCAAGTATGACAACTTCTTTTGGATGTTTATACTTATGTCTGATGCAAGAAATATTTGACTCATGTTAGAATCAGCACTGCACCGTAATCCATCATGACAAATCCTATTTTCCTATGTGGAGATAATTTGAACAGAAAATATGGTTCATCTTGAGCAAAAATCAAGGTGGGTGGTTTGTTAAAAGATTTCTACTTTTATCTTTCTTCTACCATTTTACTGAACAAAGAGCATATCTTCCTGTAATAATCTATTCACTAGAGCTTTCAATTATGCCCAGGAAACACTTATCAATACAATGAAATATGCCTTTAAAAACACATTGAAGTTTTATTACAAGATAACACAAATGTGTCTCCTAAGTAAACTTTATCTCCTTTGGGATTTATTATTCTCATTTATATACTTTGTTTTTTCTGTAGGCCTCTCCGTTACCAAGATGTTTTTAGTTTATGCCAAATGCTAGTTGAAAATTTAAAATTAAATCAGGTTTGAGCTAAAATGTACTTTCTAAGAGAGGCCTTCTCTAACAACTTACACTACTCATGGAAAGCCTCACTCTCAGTTCAGCTTCCTATACGTACTGTTACCCCCTATAGTCCCTTTATAGACTTGACTGTGATCTAAAATTTTTAAAATTAATTTGCTAACATTTTCTCCCAAAAGAATATTAGTTTCTTGTCTTTCTGGGTCATTCTTTACTGTGAAAACTACAAATATTGCCCTACACAATCTCTTACATATATACTTATGGAATTAATGACAATAATAATATACTGAGTTGAAGAAAGTGTCACTGTGCATATAAATGTGCTATTTTAGATTATATTTGTTAAATAACTTATAAAATTCCTTCAGACAAATCTTCCTAGGATCCTAAGCTAATAGGTTTTCAATTATATCAGCTAAATTTATAGAAATATACATTTTTATAATTTATAAAAACATAGCTTGCTGGTAAGGATGTCAGTATTGAAACTTTGAGTGCTCCAGGTTAAGAGTCAGGCTTTTAGAAGATTTTTACTAGAAGAACCTCTAATGTAAAGTATTATGACCTGCCTTATAGTAGTATATCATTTATCTGGTGTCTGAAATTTAAAAGTTCTCAGCCCATGTTTTCAGGGTAGATGGGTAAAATAATGACTATCTCCCTCACAGCCTATAAAGTTTATATTTTAGAAAAATGTGAAGTTTTTTGAGGGTCTTGTCAAAAATGACTTGAATTAAAATCCTATATTAAATAAAAATGTTGATTTATCTGAAGTCAGTGAACTGTTAAGACAAAAAGGCATTAATGCAAAGGGAGAAAACAGAAATGTTTAATAATTTTAAAAAAGGGAGAAATCAAATAAAATTCAAGAGCTATACATATTTAAAAGCAGTCCAGTCCAAAAGCTTTTTTGGAGGTGCTTTTTTGTTTCTTTGATAGGATCCTAAAATAGAAAGCAAGTACGTAGCTGTCTCTAAATTTAAAATCTTGGACCTTGTTATGATAATGTTCAAATACATCATAAGAATAAATCCATCATAACATACAACTTATCAACACTGAAGCACAAAGAAATAGAAAACCTTAAGGGACCAAAAATGAGTAAGAAGATTGGATCAAAAATTTTGTAATAAAAAAAAGTCTCCCATCACAGAAAAGTCCAGGACCAGGTGGCTTTATTGGTGACTTCTATAAATGTTTACCAAAAAAGTTAATGCCAATCTTATTAAAATTGTTCTTAAAAATTGAGGAAGAGTAAGCATTTTTAAATGCATTTTAAGAGGCCAGTATCACGCTTATAGCAAAACCAGACAAGGATCCTACAGAATATAAAATTATAGGCCAATATCCTAAAAAATTGAAAGCTTTTACTCTGAGATGAGAAAAAGATAAGAATGTCAATTCTTACCACTTCTATTCAATATTACTAGAAACCCTAACTAGAGCAATAAGGCAAGATAAAGAAATAAAAGGAATCCAAAACCAGACATTAGGAATCAAAATTTTCTCTGAACATCACATGATCATTTACATGTCATTGATTATATATAGAAAATTCTAATGACTCCATGAAAAAAGATTTAGAATTAATAAACAAATTCAGTAAATGTACAGGCTACAAAATTATCAATACAAAAGCCATTACATTTTTATATACTCATTATGAGCTATCTGAAACAAATTAAAAAAAAATTCCATTTATAATAATATGTAAAAGAACAAAATATTTAGGAATAAGTTTAATCAAGGAAGTAAAAGATTTTTACACTGAATACCGTAAAACACTGATGAAGGAAATTGAAGGAGACACAAATGAATGAAAAGTTATATCATGTTGCTGGATCAGAAGACTCAATATTGTCAAAATGCTTACGCTACCCAAAGTGATCTACAGAGTCAATGCAATCTCTATCAAAATTTCAATGCCATTTACACAGAAATAAGAAAAATGATCCTAATATTCATATGGCACCACAGACAAACCTGAATAGCTAAAGCAAGAAGAAACTAACTGTAAAGATCACATTACCTGATTTCAAAGTATACCTTAAAGCTACAATAATTGAAACAATATAGTAATGGCATAAAAATAGTCACAAAGACCAGTGAACCAAAATAGAAAGCCCCCAAATAAATCCCCATGTATATGTGTGTGTGTGTGTACAGTCAATAATCTTTGATAAAGCCACTTAGAATATACAATAGGGCAAGGACAGTTTCTTCAATTAATGGTGCTAGGAAAATTGGATACTCACATGCAAAAACAAAACAAAACAAATTTAATCTTTATTTTACACCATATGCAAAAGTAAACTAACCATAAATCAAAGACTTAAATGTAAGGTCTGAACTCATAAAACCACTAGAAGATAGTATTGGGAAAAAGCTTCATGGCATTGGCCATAGCAATAATATTTTGTATTTGACACAAAAGGCAGAAGCAATGAAATCAAAATATTTTTTAAAAGTTGTACAACATCAAACTAAAAAGTTTCTGTACAGCAAAGGAAATTATTGCCATAATGAAAAGATAACACATTGAAAGAGAACATATTTGCTGTATATATCTAGGGACTAATATGAAAAATATATACAGAACTAACCTGTATATAACCTCATACCTGTTAGGATGGTTATTTTCAAAAAGTTAAAATATTTGTGTTTTTTTGATGCTTAGGGATGATGTGCATTTTCTGGCCACTTTAATCACCTTGAGATACCACCTAACACCAGTAGGTATGAGAACACCTACATCACAAAGTCCCAAAGCTGCAAATGCTAGAGAGGGCACAGAGGAATGGGTATATTGTTGGTGGCACTAAAAATTAACACATCCTTTTTTGGTAAGAAGTATGGAGAATCTTCAAAGTGCTAAAAGTAGACCTTCCCTTTGATCCTGTAATCCCTAGATATTATGTATCTACCCAGAAGTAAAACACTTATTTTACCACAGGGACATATGCACTAGCATGTTTACTGCAGCTCAATTCACAATTGCCAAGATATGGAATCAAACCAAGTACCCATCAACCCACGAATGGATTAATAAACTGTGGTATATGTATACCATGGTATACTCTTTTACCACAAAAAAGATGGAGACTTCACATCTTTTGCATTTGCCTGGATGGAGTTGGACAACATTCTCCTTAGTAGAAGAATTTCTTCAAAGATAGAGAAATAAGCATCCTATGTACTGAATACAATTCGAAATGAAAAGATGAACAACTACAGGCCTACAAGAAAAGAACAACACAAATTCAAGAAAGGGTGAGTGGGTGAGAGGGAAAGGGTTTAGTAAACTCCCACCTAATGGGTACAATGTAGGGGTATATGGCAAATCTCCTGGGTGAAGTATTCAAATATAACTTGGACTTTTCCTAACAAATGCAAACAAAGTAACCAAATTATATGTACTCTTGTATTAATCTGAAATTTAAAAAAAATATATAAAATTCCCAAGCTTGCTCTGAAAAACAAACAAACAAACAAAATCCACATTAAAAGATAACAAATGTTAGCAAGGATGTTGAGGAAAGGAAACCTTTATACACATACATTGTTGGTAGAAATTTAAATTGGTATGGTCATTCTGGAAAACATTATGGAAGTTCTTCAAAAAATTAAAAATAGAACTACCATAATCTAGCAACTCCTGGGGATATACAAGAAGAGATACATCCCAAGAGACAAAGAAATCAGTATGTAGAAGGGACATCTTCCCTTCCATGATTCTTGTAGCATTATTCACAATGGCTATTATGTGGAATCAAACTAAATGTCTAGAAGAATGAATAGAAGAATTGTAAGGGAAAACGTGGTATGTAATTGAATAGTATTCAACCTGAAAAAGAAAGGAATACTACCCTTGTGACAGCATGGTGGAACCTAGGAAATGATATGCTGAGCTAAGGAACCCAGAAACAAATGCTACAACAAATGGATTTCATTTATGGGAGGAGACTAAAAAAAGTAGAATTCATAGATAGAGGGTAGTTGCCAGGGGCCAGAGGATGAGAGAAATGTGAGATGTTAATCAAAGTGTGCAAACCTGAAGCTTTGAGAGGAATTTGGTAATTATTGTTAATAATAATAATTTTTATTTTGGACTTAAAATTTGCTAAGAGATACATCTCAAGTATTCTCATTACACAGAAAAGGTAACTATGTGAGTTGGCAGATAGGCTAGTTAACTTGATGTGATAATCATTCAGCAAGGTACATAGAACATACTATACATCAAAACATCATATTGTATATAAGCAAAGGTGAAAAATGAACAAAAAAATCCTCTCCTCACAAAACACAAAAGAACAGATTTTGTACTGTTTCAAGACTAATTTATGGAAGTATTATTTCACTAAGGATCTTAGACAAGATCCTCATCTTATAAAAATATTTTCCTGTGTTCTCCACTATCGCAGGAATATCCCCCATCTATGAGTAGACTTCTTAGGATGACCTAAGAGAAGTTTCTAATGGTCTCACTTGGGGGCATGGCTTCCATTTTTTATATTTGAGACATCCATGCCAGGAAATCATGTGGATTATAGATATGTCCCAATGGTTCGAGCTTCCCCTACTTTATATTTTAATTTTATGTATGTCCTCCCAACATCCAGCAGCCATTCATCAAAATCGCAAGGAGAAAACTAAGCTGCTTCTCCAGGGAACAATAAACATTGCAGATAAACCTGCATAATGTGATGGAAGCAAAAAGGTCCTTATGCAAAGGATGGGTCACCCAGTCCATTCAGCTGTCTACAGATTCCTACCTAAGAAACAGAAATATAGAAAATTCTCATGGGGAGTGGGGCAGGATCAAATATTCCCCCTATCAACATAAACTATTTCAAATATTTTGAGTGCCTGGATTCCATGTGTTAATATTACACTGCTATAATATTAATAATCTTCAGGGATGATCTGAGTCATTAACAAATGTTTTCATTTCTTTTGGGTATTTTGTCTTTAATATGGGTGAACTATGTACAATATAAAACCTCTTGATTTAATGTGAGGCATTTCTGAATTGTTAAGATATACCAACATTGGTTTATAATATTATTTAACTTCTATTAGATAGCTATGTGGTATTGTACAAATTATTAAATGAAGACCAGTGTGATCTATCATGTAGAGTTGTTGGGAGAGTTAGATATAATTTATGTATTTAATTTATGTATAGATCATGGTACAGTGATTTGTACATAGCAAGTATGGACCACTTTACTAATTAACTTGCTTCTATAAGATAGGATAACTTTTTTTTTTCAATTAGTTATCAATCCTTTACTTATTAGCATTAAGTCCGTTACTTTTTCTTGAGACGTTTGAACATCAACTCTTAGTGTCCAAAAAACTTCAGCGGCCTACTCAGTTCAAAAGGAGGTTATTATTATTTTCAGACAATAGGCAGACAAAAATAATTGGTCCATTGTTGCTCTTAGTCCCTTCCTCTCAAACAGCACAGGAGCTTTTGGATGACAGAGTGTGAGGAATGATGATTCCCCATTGCATCAGGGATGCTCCTCCTGACCCAGCCTCCCACTGCTCCACAGTGAGGTTCCACACTGCATAGCAAAATTATAACCCTTTTAATTCATGCACCTACACTTAATTATTGTGCTATAAAACATAGCCATTATGATTGAAAGGTGGGGGTGCTAACATCATCATCTTTCCTCTTACGTACTTTGCTTCCTAGGTTGATCGCCAGACATGCTGCCAGCCAAGCGCATTTTTTTATTGTCATCTCTGCCTGATGAGTAGCCAGGAACCTGAGGGGAAGGGCTTTTTTTTTTTTTTTTTGATGTGATCCTTGCACTTGTCTCTTAATGTAAGGATGAATAAATGAATAAATGAATGGATCAATTAATTAATTTGCTCAGCCTCTAATATTGAATCTCATGGAGAATGACTATAACAGCGTCTCAGGTTACAATATCAACACTCATAAATCTGTAGCCTTTATATATACCAACACCAGCCAAGCCGAAAAAGCAGTCAAGGACTCTATTCCATTCACAGTAATGCCAAAGAAGATGAAATATTTAGGAGTTTACCTAAAAAGGATGTGAGAGATCTCTATAAAGAGAACTATGGAACTCTAAGGAAAGAAATAGCTGAAAATGCTAACAAATGGAAAATCATACCATGCTCATGGCTGGCAAGAATCAACATTGTTAAAATGTCCATACTACCCAATGCAATATATAATTTTAATGCAATCCCCATTAAAACTCCACTGTCATATTTTAAAGATCTTGAAAAATAATACTTCATTTTATATGGAATCAGAAAAAAACCTTGAATAGCCAAGACATTACTCAGAAATAAAAACAAAGCAGGACAAATCACTCTACCAGAACTCAGATTATACTATAAATCCACAGTGATCAAAACAGCATGGTACCGGCACAAAAATAGAGAGGTAAATTTATGGAACAGAGTAGAGAGCCAACAGATGAATCCAGCTACTTACCAGTATCTGATCTTTGACAAGCCAATTAAAAACACTGAGTGGGGAAAAGATTCCCTATTTAGCAAATGGTGCTGGGTGAACTGGCTGGCAACCTGTAGAAGACTGAAACTGGACCCACACCTTTCACCATTAACTAAGTTAGACTCTCACTGGATTAAAGATTTAAACTTAAGACAT
>CAUYQV010056774.1:0-32298 GCA_963574575.1 Galagoides demidoff | reverse complement strand
AGTGTTTTAAACATATCACAAACAAGAGTATTCTGTTTTTTAGCTCCTGAGAGCCTGGTTGCTTTACATACCTCATGAAATTGCATGCACTATCTGGATAAAGTCTGGGTAATAAAGACCCCCAAGTGCTGCTGGCCTCTGGAGTCCTCTGACCTAGAGCCTTTCCACTGAGTTGCAGGATGATATCACCTAGACACATGGAGTTCGCTCTCTAAGCCTTCTCTTCCCACCCTTCAATGTGGTAGTCACCATGTCATACCCTCCCGACAGACTCATGCAGTGAGACACTTCCCCTGATATGCAAATCTATCAAAGCATTGCCCTACTAAGCCTGCATGTGGTAATGCCACTTGATGGTTGTGTATTTTTCTTCATCACCCCCTAAATACCTCATTTGTTATGCTACTTTCCTGTACCATAGTTTTTTTCTTTCTAAGAATGTCATCTAAATAAAAGCAACAGTATGTAAACTTCTCAGATTATCTTTTCTCCCTCAACCTACTTACTACATTTGCGATGCATCCAAGATTTTTTCTTTTAATCTTCCACTAGTTCCTTCCTTTTACTTGCTGGGTGGTGCTTCATGACATGTATGTACCAAAGCGGTTTATCCGTTCACCCATTGAGGACATTTTGATTGTTTTTAGTTTGGGGAAATTACTATTCCAGAGTGGCTGGGCCATTCCAAATTCTCACAAACATTGTATGAGAGTACCAATTCCTCGCCAGCATCATCAACATTTGTTATTTTTAGTATATTTAATTAACTATTTTAACACTGCAACTTATTGTGGCTTTAATTTTCATATCCATATTTAACTATCCTAATAATGAAAATTGTTGTGGTTTTTAATAGTCCCATCCATAATGAGGAAAGATATTGAACATAATTTTATGTGCTTATTTGCCATATATAGTTCCTCATGGGTTAGTATCTGTTCAAATTATTTATCTATAGTTTAAAAGGGGTCTTTATTCTCTTTATATTGAGTTGTAAGAGGTCTTTGTCTATTGTGGGTATAATTCCTTTGTAGGGTCTATAACTTACAAATATTTTATCCTGGTAGGTAACTTATCTGTTCATTTTTTAAAAAGTGTCATTCACTGTGGATAAAGTTTTAAATTTTTATTAAACACATTTAATAATTTCTTAAGTTGCAACTTTCTCATATTGATATTTTAATCCATGAACAAGCCACAGCTCTTACTATTCAACATTTTATTTCCTTCATTAGCATTTTGTAATCTACCACACAGTTTGGTTAGGTTTAAACTAGGTATAGTTCTCTTTTTTTGTGCAGAGATTTGGTAATTTTTTTATATTGGTATCAATTATACATTTCTAGTATGCATGATGACTATTTTGTGTGCTGACCTCGTAAACTTGAGTTCTATGATGTTGCTTAACTCACATATTCATCCTGGATTTCAAATATAAATTCCTATAATTTTTTTCTTTCTTTCTTTTTTTTTTTTTTTTTTTTTTTTTGCAGCTTTTGGCTGGTGCTGGGTTTGGGGCATATGGGGCCAACACCCTACTCCATATTGAAAATCATGTCATTTGCTAATAATGAGAGTTTTTTTTTTCTCTTCACCTCATAGATTTTTTTACTTATTTATTTTTCTTATTTTATTGCATTGGCTAAGATTTCCAGGATGTTGTTAGAGTAATGAGGACAGTGAACATTTTTGCCTTTTTCTAATCATAGGAAAGAAACTTTCATTCCATCATAATTAAATAAAATTTTAGTTGTAGATGTCTTATAGATATCTTTTATCTAGTTTTCTTAGAGTCTTTATCAGAGAATAAAATTGGACTCTTATCTTACCTCATATGCAAAAATCACCTGATAGAGTAAAACAATAAGAAAAACAGAAGGGAAAAGTTTTTTGATATTGGTCTTGGCAAAGATATTTTGAATATGACTCCAAAAGCATAGGCAACAGAAATAAAAATGGATAAATTGGATTGCATCAAAATAAAAATTTTTGCACAGCAAAGGAAACAGTCAATAGAGTCAAGAAACAACCTATGGAATGAGGAAAAAACACTTGCAAACAATACACTGGATAAAAGGTTAATAACCAAAATACACAAGGAGCTCAGATAACTCAATAGCATTAGGTAAGAAAATAAATAAATAAATAAATATTTTTTTAAAACAACCTGATTTAAAAAAAAAAAAAAAACAACCTTGATTTAAATATGGGCAAAGTACCTAAATAGTGGTTTTTTAAGGTATTCAAATGTCACAGGTATTTTTTTAAAAATGCTTAACATCACTAATAATCCGGGAAATGCAAATTAAAGCCATAATGAGATATAACTTGACATCTATTAGAATGTCTTTTATCAAAAAAAATAAAGAAACAAACAAAAAAGGTAGCAGAGGTTGATTAAAGTGTGGGGGGAAAAGAGAACTTTTATACATTGTTTGTGGAAATATACAATACTACATCTTTATGGAAAACAATCTAGAGATTTTTCAAAAAATTAATATCTAGCAATTCCACTTCTGGCTATAGATACAAAGCAAAAGGAATCAGTAGCTGCACTTCCATGTTTATTGCAACATTATTCACAATAACCAAGATATGGAATGAACCTATGTGGCCATCAACAGATATATATATCTACACACACACACACACATATAAAATGTGGTACACATACACAATGGAAAACGACATGGCCTTAAAAAAGGAGAAATTCCTGTCATTTGGCAACAATGTGGATGAACCTGTGGAATCTAAAAAAGTTAAATTCAAAGATGTAAACAGTAGAATGGTGGTCACAATGCTGGTTGAGGAGAGAGAGGATACAGGGAGATATTAGCACAAGAAATAAAATTTCAGTTTAGATAGTAGAAATAAGTTCTGGATAGCTATTGTACAGCATGATAGCTAGAGTTATAATAATGTACTATGTACTTGAGAATTGCTAAATTTGTAGATTTTAAATATTCTTACTACACACACACAAAAAAAAAACAAGTATGTGAAGTAATGCATACGTTAATTGGCTTGATTAATCGTTCCACAGTGTGTCATCTTCTATGGAATAGTTTCTGAGACCTGTTTTTGATATTTGTATTAATCCCAAGAAGGCCCTGTCAGCCATCTTACTCCTCAGCTCTCCCTCACAAACTAGCTAGCCTATAGTTTGGGCTGTATCTTCATTAGATCCCCAATCTCCCCCCATTGCCTCTCTCCACCATATCTAGTATTCTTGAGAATACCCTTAGGCTTAAACTTCTCTACATTTAGTTTCAAATGAAGGCAATCTTTGGGGGAGAGATGTGGAGTTATATGGTATCCATTTATGGCCTATTCTCCCCCTAGACAAAATTTTTGAGCCAGAGCTCCAGAGCTGGGGATAGAAACAATGACTACCTTCTCTCTGAGTGACAGCCTGGCTCAGGAGTTGAGTGCTTGGTGGATAGAGTGGGAAGGGGGTGCAGAGGGGAACAGCCTGCAGTTGTCTCCACTTGCCTCTGCTGTGGAACTTCATTGCAAGGGCCAAAGAAGGACTCAACACACCACACCCAAGTAGAACTTCCATTCTACAAACGGGGTGAATGGAGAAAGGAAGCTTCCACCTCACTACTATAGTTACCTGAGACTTAGCCTTAGCAATAGGCAGCTGGGGACAGGATGAGAAGGGTGAGTTTCGTTACTATTGCAAAGGCAGCCCTCTAGCTGAAACCTGGAGGATAGAGGGAACCGTGTCCTTGGCTGCAGCAGTCTTGAATGGACTCTTTGCCTTACTCAGCTGGGAGAGACAAAGAAGGGAATAGTCTTGGTTAAAATACCATAGACTTGGCTTGGCGCCTGTGGCTCAAGTGGCTAAGGCACCAGCCACATACACCTAAGGTGGCAGGTTCGAATCCAGCCAGGGCCTGCCAAACAACAATGATGGCTGCAACCAAAAAATAGTCGGGTGCTGTGGCTGGTGCCTATGGTCCCACCTACTTGGGAGGCTGAGGCAGGAGACTTGCTTGAGCTCAGGAGTTGCAGGTTGCTGTGAGCTGTGATGCCACAGCACTCTACCCAGGAGGACAGCTTGCTCTGTCTCAAAAAAAAAAAAAATACCATAGACTTATCTTTCTTATCAAATACTCATAGATTTTATTGAATGGATATTTATTTGCTGTTTGCTTTTACAACTTTTTTCCAGAGGATTTAAATTGTTCTTTCTTTATATATCATGCTATAAATTGTTGTTTCTTCATATATCCTTTTTTTCCAGTTTCACTGGGGAGTGGATCAGCAGAGCTCCCTATACTGTCATTCCAGAAATTAATCTCTTTCACTTATATTTATGTGTATTGTTTAGTTTTATATGGTGCTTCCAGGACTCATCTTTGCCCTTCATTTTTAATTTTCAATTTTTCTATAGTTAACTTGTTTTTCTCCATTAAAACAGTGATTGCTATTCTATATTACTTCTTTTAAGTGTTCAAACTTAGTTTCTAGGAGATTCAATAATGAAGCTTTTGCTTGTGCTAATGTTTAAAGTGAATGCTTGAGATGGATACGGGTAACAATTTTTATCTTAGGCTGCAGGGAAGAGCGCATGCTTTTCCACCACTATTGTCTATTACTTTGCCTATGGGTTAGTTTAGGGTTAGGAGATAAGATGGGGAAGCCAAAGCTGGAAATAGAAAAAGTGACTTTGATCTGAAGTCTGCACAGACTGTGAACTCAACGGAAGCCTTTAGCAGGATTTCTTCCTGTTGCTGTGGGGTGGGGTTGATTTGTTATGGGGTAGTCACCTTTAGCTGAAGCCTGCCTGGCTCCCTTGAAAACAAGAGTCAGCAAGTGACTAACCATGAATAGCAAGACGACTACTGAGACAGGAAGCCACAAAATGATGAGAGACCTGGGGATGCCCAAAGGAAGTCGACAAAGTCATACTCTCAAGATTCTTCCAGGTCGCAGCTTGCACACCCTCCCAAGACATTTGGAAAACTTTCACGAGTGCTCCTAGGAAACTCTCAGCCAAAACATGGATGCTCAAGGTTTTACTTCCAGTTGGAATCATGCCTTAAGAAGATGTTTGCAGGAATGGTTCTCAGGGAATTTTCCTGTGCATAATAATCACAGTGAGATGGTTATTCTTCATTTCTCTCCCTGATATCCATTATCCTTCCTTCTCTACCTGATTCTGTATTCCCAGGGGCTGACCCATGCAGATTCATTACCAGGCTCTAGCACCACACTTGCTAGATTCCAACTGGGTTTGGCTAATAGAAAAGATTAATATGAAACTGGAGGATCAAAAAAAAAAATAAAAATGAAAAGGCTGGCTGTTCCTTCCTGCTCCTTCATTGCCATACCACCCTCTCTCTAGCAGTAGCTTTACCTCTATATCCGTCTCTGGGCTGCTTCTCTGAGGTTCTGGTCCTTACACAGGATATAGAAACACTAGTTCTTCTCCTAAGAGCTTCTGTGGGCCTCACCATCTCATTTGTTCCTACAACCTAGCCCACATCTTTGGAAATCTGGTGGTCCTCCCTTAAGGAGCAAGGGGGTACATTCCAAGATCTCCAGTAGGCGCCTGAAACAGGATAGCACTGAACCCTATATATGCTCTGTTTTTGTCTATACATATGGATGTCACATATGTGTGATAAAATTAGATTTATAAATTAGGTACAATAAGAGATTAATATTAACTAATAAATAAAATAAGACAACTATAACACATACCATAATAAAATCTATTTGAATGTGCTTCCTCTCAGAATATCTTAACATACTATCTTTACCTAGTTTCAGACCAAAGAAAGCAAGTCTGCCATTGATGGAGGCCTACTAGTTTCTTCATCTGATCTGTTTCAGCTGAATTCTGTTTCTTGCTGTGTCTCTGAGAATTATATTTTAAAACTTTCTCTGTGTGACATGATCTTTAAGCCTCATGATAATCCAGGAAAGGATTAGCATTATTAACCCATTTTACAAATGAAGAAATGTGATTTAGACAAGAAAATACTCAAAATCAAATACCTAGTGATCATGGAATCAGGATGCAAACCCCACTCCTTTTAACACTGTATCATTTTTCTTGTTTTACGTAAATTTATAAACTCATTTGATTTATACTGTTCTTGCAAAGACTACTTTGATTTAAATGTAAGTCAGATATTTATGTCAGCTGTCTTATGAACATATTAAGCCCAAGCCCTTATTTTGAAATAGAATTTGATAAACTTCACAAAGAAATTACTAAATTCAAGAACAATATCCCTTTAATGACTGTAATAAAAACCAGAAGACTTAGTTAAAACAGTGGTAAAACTTAATAACCTGTGCTTGCTTGATGTTACCATTAACTTTCTTTCTCTTCAGTTTTTTGGATGGCCACTGGTGATTGCAACTCAGGGACCATTCACAATCTCCTCCTCTCTACATTTCTTCACTGAAAGTTACTTTCCCCTGACTCTTTTATATGTATCTGTGGCCAGGTGACTCCTATCTGGCTAATGAAAAGTGAAATAATGCCTTTAGTGACACTGTGACCATGAATCAACATACCCAAGGTTGCTAGATTTAGTAAAGAAATACATAGGATGCCCAGTTAAATTTTAGATAAACATGAATAAATTTGTAACATGTTGCAAATGCTTTATAGTATATCCTTATATAGAAGGTACATTTTATAGATAATACAAACACAGATTATATGTAGAAAATAAAGAGCCATTAGATTACCGTCAACTTAAACACTAAGTTCCACAAACTCTTAAAACCCTGAGTTTTGTTGGTGGTGCTTTAGTAAATATTGAATGGATAAAAATATTTACAAAATAGGTCTATAGCATAAAGAACAACCACTGAACACCGTTAGAGGTAATCTCCATCCTGGATTTTGTCTAATTTTCCTTTGCCTTTTAAATAATTTCCTTGTATCCCTTTGTTGATCTTTATCCCCTTTGAAAGGCTAGGAATTGAGAGGAGACTTTTGCCTTTCAAAATGCCCTGAAGAACCTGGCACTTTCCCTGACCACCCCCCCAACCCCTCCATCTCTTACAAATCTAAGAGAATGATACAAAATTAAAAACAGAAAGGTGCTCTTTGTAATGACATCAGAAAGACTTGGCAAAGGTTGCTCTTTTCAGAGCTTGTTGGGGCACAGAGGTACAAATGACAAATCAAAGAGGGAGGGAAGTCTTACATTTAGTGGGTTAAGGTTTTGGTCTTTGTGTGTTTTTAGAGACGCAAGTTCGACTTCCAGGTTTCTGTAAGGGTTCCTGGGTCTCTCCTGCAGCTCAGCCCGCGGCAGGAGAACCCCTGCCCAAGCCTCCCTCCTGAGATCCTGCATATGCTTTCCTGCTAAATGACTCTTAGCGCCGTTATCTCCTCACGGGATACATCTGTTGGGTGCCTCGCATCCTCAACTCCGCTTTTATCTCATCGAATCTCAACACACTGTTTCCTCCACTCCGGGTGCCAGGGTGGAAGGAAGCCATCCCGTCCGGCCCGAGCTGGGATTGGCAGCCAATGAATGATTGGCAGCGGGCATCTCTGTCAGAGCCTTGGCACGCTGCAGAGTAGAAACCCCGTGCTAATGAATGCCATCTACACCTACCAGATGTGCCACTGGGTGACATGCCAGATCTTTTACATAATGCCATTCTGCCGGACACAAGACAGCTGGGGGGAGGGGGTCTCTTTTAATGCGTTGGGGTGGAAATAGGACTGGAAATTTATTTTATTTCTTTACTCAGACCATCGGCCACCTCCTGGACACCCAATCAGCTCCCCCTCACATGGGCTAAAACCCATGGCAGAGGGCATCCTTCTCAGACGTCGCTGAAGCGGAAAGTTGTTCTTAGGACCCATCTCCTGCGTCTTCCCCACACTCTTCACCTCCCTCACACCTCCTGGAGTTTGCTCTCTGCTGCATCCAGATTCGGGAAAAGGAAATGGTTTTCAAAGTTAAAGAAGTAAAAACATTGAAAGGATCTGAAATGAAAGGAGGGACAGCCTGGGGGCGGCGGGGAGGAATACACACACACACACACCCGTTATTCTCTTCTCGCCTACGCTAGCCGTGCAGGGACGAGTCTCCCACACCCCACCCCTTCGGCTGCCTCTCTTGTTCTCTCCTCCTCCACCGTCCACAGGAAGCTGGACAGTATTTGCCCGCGAGGGTGCTGTCGGTGCCTGTCTCGAATTCTGGCTGAAGGAGTTGTCTTAGGAGGAGGCGTCCAAAAATCCAGGCCATTTGGAAAGGAATGTTTCCTGGAGTGGGAGGGGCAAGGTCGGGGAGGGAGGGACAGGGGAAAACCACTTCCGAAGGGCAGGGGGGTGCGCACGTGGGCGTGTTTGGGTCCTCCGCGAAGCCTGCCTCTCCACCTCCCGGAGGGAGAAGGCCGGGATGGGAGGTGTGGGTGGCGAGGTAGGGGGAGCTGTAACCAAGCTGGTCCAGGGCTCCTTTGCTGAACCTGCCAGTCGGGGCTGCCCGGGAACCCGCAGGACTCGGGAAGGCCTCTCTCTGCTGCTCCTCCCAGGGCCAATCCCCCTCCCACGCGCCCCCCACGACACACGCGCCAGCTCTAGGACCCACCAGGCGCCGCTTCCGCGCAGACCCCTGCCCCTCGCGGGCTGGAGCCCAGCCGCAGGGTCCCTTCCCTCGCAACCGCACCCCCGCCCGCTCCGGAGCTCCAGATGGTGGCTCCTCGTGCTCAGCTAGCGGACCCCAGACGCCGCCCGGCAGCAGCCGGCGGTCGCTCCCTCCCTCCCAGCTGCTGCGGGGAGACCTGGACCGCTTTGCTAGGCGGCGCGCTCCTCGGCGGGCTCGGGTTGGGGCCGGAGCGCCCCCGCCGGCGGCGCGGGTCGGCCTAGGGACCCTCGGGAGCTGCGCTGTGAGGAAGGGAGCCCTGCAGCCCCCAGGTAAGCAAGCAGCGGGGGGAGTGCAGAGAGGGGAGAGGGGAGCCCTGCAGTACCAGGACCACCCTCACTCTCTCCCGGACCTCCCTCCCTGTGTCCCCTCATCCTGGGCGCGGGGGCGGAGTCAGTCGCTGAAGCAAAGCCAGGACGGATGGCTGGGAGCGGCGCGCAGCCGCCGGGAGGGGGCGCCCGGCAGCAGCACCCCAGAGCCGGGGCTGGAGGGCGAGTTCCGCCGGAGCATCCCGCCTGGCTGCGGCCTGGGAGAGGCGTCTGCGCCAGACAGGTGCCCCCTTCTGCGGGAGAGCAGCAGTACCCACCGCCAGCTGCAGCCACCCCCTTCCCCAGTTTTTCCTCTTTTGATGATCTCTCCACCTCCCTCTCTCGCTCCCCCTCCTTTTAGCCTCTTCCCCCCTTGCGTCCTGCACCTTCCAATTCGCGTGCCCCTCGGCGCCCCGGGAGAGCGTGTGGGCCGGCTGGGAAGTGGTGTGGAGGGGCTGTGCCTCACGCTCAGCCGCCGGCTCCTCTCCACAGGTGCCTCTCTGGCTGCCGGAGAAGGCAGCCCTGAGAATAGCACTCATGGGGGTTGAAGTCATTCTTTTTCGGGGATGGGGATAGAGACTTTTCGACTTGGGGGTGAGTGGTGCGTTTGGGAGCAGTGCTTCCCCGGAGTGTGGAGCACAGGATTCCCTTTGCTGGCCGAACGCAGGACCTGCAGGGGCTTGATGCTGAGACCCTTCTCTGGTCAGTGAGAATATCTTCCTTATATGCACACCCCGAAAGACCTAAAGTCAGCCTCCCCGACAGTCCTCATTGTTTTCCTCCAAAGCAGTTGCTCTGGTCGTGGGGAAGGGCAGAAAAGAAAAGGCCGCAGCGATTCTCATCTCCGCACCGACCTGACGTCCCCTCTAATCCCCCGTGTTCTGGCGCGTGCCCACAGAGCCCTCAGCCTCTCTGCTCGCTCCGTGTCGCGGCCGTCGGGTTTTAGACCCCGAGAGTACGTCCAGTAAGCTCCCAGGACAAATCCCCTTGGAAACATTAATCACGACGACCGCCGAATGCAAACTGCTTGCCCGCCCGTGTCTAGGCTGTCTCTTAATCCTGAACGCAATTCTGGAAAGCAGCATCAGACAAGAGCTTTATTAATCCCTTACACGAGCAAATGAGATCTCTGACCTACTAGACTTATTTTCCTGCAGTTTCACTAAGAGTTAGCTTCGCTGGTGGAATGTGCGAGGACAGAAGGGAAACAGGGGAGCCGCCAGCGCTCCGGCGCAGTAATGGGGTGCAGTTCACTCGCCTTCCTGATGTGACGTAGACTCACCGGCTAGGAGCGCTGAAACTGGGCAGGGGTGGTTGCCCAGCGAGCGAGCGGGTGAGTGGGTGGGGTAGGAAGGGAGGGTTAGGTGGGCCTCAGGCACCTAATGAGGTTGGGACGTGGAGTGGGGACCCAGGTGTCTCCTCTAAAGGTTTCCGACCCATGTGGTCTAATTTGGGGGCTGTCCCCTTGCGAGAGCGGTAGGGCAGGCGGAGAGACCCCCGGGACACTCAGACGAGTCTGTTTGACCCCCTGGGGCCTGTTCCTCGCACTCGAGATTTCACTGTCTTGTAGTTCAATTAATCATACTTCCTGTCTCCCATTTTATTCAAAACCGTCTTCCAGTTCCCTCATAATCGTAATTTGCGCCATTGCCTTTTATCGTTGATTAATTAGGAAGCCGAAAATGATAATGGAGGGTCGGGCCAATAAATTAGC
This sequence comes from Galagoides demidoff, assembly GCA_963574575.1. NCBI lineage: Eukaryota > Metazoa > Chordata > Mammalia > Primates > Galagidae > Galagoides > Galagoides demidoff. Next base: position 21,649 of record CAUYQV010056774.1, on the reverse strand, counting down.
TTTAGGAACAGACTACGGACTTCCGGGGCTGCTGCCTGGGCGGGCAGCGCCCACCGAGGCCGGCGCGGGCCGCGCAGGAAGGGGTTAAGGAGCGGCGCCGGCTGCTGGCTGGGAGGGGAGACCCGCGGGGGGCTCTGCAAGACCTCTTACCCACCTAGTGCAAAGCTCCCTTTGAAGGTTAGCGTCTGTTTCAGAAAGGAGAGAAGGAAGGACTGGGGCAGGGTGAAGGCTGGACTCCAGTTCCTTTCAGAGGCCTCCCTACTAGTGGGGAGGAGGACACTGGGACTTTTCCGTGCCTGGAAAGTTACATTTCCTTTTGCATCCTTTCCCTCCTCCTCTTCACTTTGCTCCTGGTCTTAAAGAGAAAAAGAGAGAGGGGCAGAAAGGAAAAGAGGGAGAGAAGGAGAGGGAGAAGGGAGGGAAGGGAAGACGGGTTGTGAGAGAGAGATTCTGTTGAGATCAAATATCCAGGCCAAAGAGGGAACGTTCCCAACCAAGAGTTGCTCCCCGCCCTCTCCGAGGCACTGGGCCCAAGGAGCTTCCTCTTTTCTCCTTCATGAAATCGATCACGCCTTCAGACCGCTCAAGGAGATCACTTTGCTACTCTTCACAGCCTGGCCTCAGCCTCTTTAGCTTTCAATTGAAAACCAATTAAAGGTTTCTATAAATCTGTTAGCGCCCCTTTTATCTGGGGACCCCTGATGCATGCGATATTGCCCTTTAGATGCCTCTTCCGTGTTTTGTTTTACAATTGTTGTATCAATATAATGCGGTCTTTCTTCTCCTGTCTCTATAGATACAGATACACAAGGAAAACCAAAGCCATTCAGGCTCCCCATTTGTCCAGCAGCCTAACAGTGGTGCCCTTTCTCTGCTGCCGCTCCCTACTTCAGGAGCAGCAGTTATGGTAGAAGCAGATGGCTACTGATTGGGGGAGCTTTGTGGCTCTAATACTGAATACTTTATGGAAAAGGACTTTATCATGCTTGGTTGGGCAGAGGAACAAGGCGATGAGATTTATGGCCAGGAAAAATAAATCTTTTTCCAAGTTGTGGCTCCTTCTCACCAGTGTCTCCTTTAGCCCAGGGGGATGAAACACTGAGGAATTGGTTTTGTTTGATTCTCCTTTCTGCTAAAAGCACTTTTGAGCCAGGATCTGCAGTGAGAGTAGACTAAGAGCTAGAAGTTTTTGAAATAGCCCAGGTTGTTGCTGCGGCACTGGCAGTCTCTGGCCTAGGGTTGGGGGGCAGGGGGACAGAAGGATGTGGTCTTGAATACTTTGGAGGCCGGTTTTTCCTGATGTCCTGTTAGTTGCTGGGTAAAACATTCTCATCTATTAACTTATTATCTATAAAGAACAAAAAGATGTTACATGCTCCCACTGGAAAAGTCAGAGGAGGATACTGGTACTGAATGAAGGACAAGGGAACTGATAAGGCATTTGTGATGCAGGTACACTGCTTCCCTACTCTGAAAGTGTCTGAGCTGCGAAGATGATGAAGGGATGTTTGGGACTTAAAATTGACTCTTCAAGTGCTGGGGAACAACTGGACTCCAGCCCTCTACTGGAGGCTCAATTCACTCTAAGATAGACTCATATCCTTTTTCTCCCCTTCACTTGAGGTTTACTTTCCTAACTTTCCTTGAGTCAGGGATGTGGTGTCCTGCTGGGATGAGCCCCTGCTCTATATGGGGGAGGGGGGGGACTGTCAAGCTTCTCACTACTCCATTTGCCTAGAGCAGTGGCATCCCCTGTCTGAGATCTTCCCTTCCCAAGGGCCATAACATAAGCTCCATGGAAATGCTCCCAACATATAAAGGCCTACATGCCTACTGAGAGCCTGGCCCCCAATCTCAACTCTGGCTCCTTTATTATTAGTATTATTATTATTATTATTGTTATTGTTATTATTATTATTGGAGATTCGTAGAGGGTACAAAGAACCAGGTTACACTGATTACATTTGTTAGGTAAAGTCCCTCTTATAATTGTGTCCAACTCTGGCTCTCTATTCCCACTTCAGACAGGCTGATTTTTGAAATGCTATTATTCTATTCAAGAAGCATTTGTTGAGCCCCTTCCATATTCCAAGTTCCCTTTCCCTGCCTTTTAAGTTCTTTGACTTTGTCCCTAGAAACTGAAGAGGAGGGGCCAGAAGGGAAAGTATTCAGCGACCAGATGTATCACCTGTTTTTCTGCCCCAAGGTGCTTCCTCCCAACTCTCCAACCACTGCCACCCCTCACCCCCACTCTGATAGGCATCTTTGCAACTTGTTTTTCTCTAAGGAGGAAAAAAAAATTGTAGTAGGAGAGCCAAGATTTAAAAATTATTTTGACCCAGCATTTCAGAGTGGCAGCCCTGAAATGCTTTAAATAATCATGGACTTTCGGGCACTTCCTTTGAGCTAGGCTGAATGCTTTAGCACTCCTGTTATGCAGGAAACACGCACAAAAGTGCTAACTAGCCCAAGCAAATGGCCTAGCTAGGATCTGAAATCAGGCTTGTTCTTGTAATATTCACAGCCATTCCATGAAATAGATGTTGTTTTTAGTATTTTACCAATGAAAAAACTAAAGTTCAGAGAGGTCAAGTGATTTGCTCTACACTGCTAGTAGACCACAGACCCAGGGTTGAATCTAAAGATTTAGGATCCCAAATTCTTCATCACTGATTCTTCAGAAGGAAGAGCTACTGAAAGCCCACAAATGACTGCTGTTGCCCGGTGCCCAGACTGGGTAGAGGGTTTGACAGAGCGGGAGGCGGCGAGTGGGGAGGACAGTAACGCCCCCTACTCAGGGTTGCGCCTGCGCAGAAGCTGTGTGGGCGGAGAGAAGGCTCTGCAAGGCTCCTGGAGCCCGACAGGGGGCTCAGCGCCCACAATGCTCCAATGCAGCCCAGTGCAGACACGAGGGGCGCCAGCGGGAGGACCTGGCTGTGCCGGCACAGCCTCCCAGCACCTGCTGCTTTGTCCCGCCACGCCCTCCAGACTCGGATGCGGGGAGGGAGCACAGCCATCCGCTCTGCCCTCTGGGCACTCGCGTTTCTGAGCCTTTCTGCCCAGAGCTCTTTGAAGAAGGGGAAAGGTTACACGTGCCCTCCAGGAGGCAGAGCCTCCTGGCCAGGGCGGTGACCGGGTCCCCCAGGTTTCTCCACTCCCTCCCAGACCTTGGCTTTTGGCCACATCACTCCAGTTACCAGCGACGTGATCACGTGCTTCTTATCCCATGCCGTCGCCCCCTCCCCCCCCAGCCCTTGCCATGCTGACTTTTCCTGGTTTCTAAGGTGGCACGGTGACCCCGTGGCGCCTTTACCAGGCTTGAAGAAAGGACTCCCGGATGGGCACTGGGGGAGAGAAGTCCAGTCCCCATCTACAGGCCGGGTTTCAATGCTGATTGCTCTTCCATTAAACTGGGCGGGGAACGGTATTGCTGTCCTTGCATTCTCAACAGGAACGCTGAGAAACTCTCCGCCTTCACTGAGCCGCCAAGTGAGGAAGCAAAGGCAGCGTTAGCAACAGTGGGCGGCGGCGGCACCGACAGGAGTCTGTTCCGTGTGCCAGGCATTGTTCCGTGCGCTCGCTAAGTGTCAACTCACTCAGAACCTCTTAAAAGGGGCTCTTTCATCGCCTTCGGTTTTCAGATGAAAGCTTGAAACACGGACGGTTTAAATTACGGTGTGGCGGTGTGGGCTGGCCCGAGCCTCGGCTGTTGGTGGTTCTACTTGGGTCAGTTTTCCAGACTTCTAACTAAGAAGAATGTTCGTTAATGAAGGCATTGAGACCTCCCTGGGATGCCCAAGACTGAAATGAAACTAGCCCGGCTCTTGGAAATAATCCCTCACCATCTGTTCAGCAACTGGCTTTCTAAAGCGCTCTAGCCCTGGTTCCCTGACAGAGTCCTGAGGGCGCTCGGGGAGGCAGGTCTTGCCAGCGCTAGTTCCACCGGCGGAAGACCAAGGCTAAGCGAGATCACCAGTGGCCGGAAGTCAGAGAGGTCTGGCGACCAGCCGAGGGAGTCCACACGCTGGGGCGGGTAGAGGGGGTGATGCAAGAAGTGTGGCTGTGCCCACAGCCTCCGCCCAGGTCTCTGGCCTCGTCCCTAGCAATTAGTGGCAATGCTTGCCCCCTGCCTGGCTCCAGACTAGGGGAAACATAGTTGGTCCTTGGGAACCACACTTAGTCCCTGCTTGGCCCTCGTGCACTGGCACGTGTGGAGCTTAGCGAGCGCACTGCCTGGCCCCATGCTGCCTCCAGGTCCTTGGTTTGTGTGCGCTGCTTTGCTAAGCGCAGCCATCACCCCTCCCCCCAGCCCCGCGCATAGATGGTGACTTGGCTTGTTCTGCCAGGGTTGGGCCCTGTCCAGGCTAAGGCTCTGCAGTCTTTGGTGAGTCAACTGGAACAGAGTGGGAATGGGGTCTGCCTTTCGCGTCACTATACAGACCGTGTCCTTCCAGACAGACCTGGTTTGCCCACTTTGAAGCCCCTCATTTGTCCTTCTCTGTACTCTTAGCTTTGTTGCTGTGCCTTTTACTGAAAGATGGGCCCTAAAGAACCCAGACCTCAGGAACTGCCTGAGAAGCCCTTCCCAGCCTTGCCTTGCAGCCACTGTGGGCCCAAACTCAGCCTTGGTGATAAAGTGGCCAACTCAGTTCCCAGGCACAAAATGGAACTGGCTGCGCCCTCAGCACCTCAGCTTTCTCAATGGTATTTTCAACTCCAAGGGAACCCCCTGAACATTAACTTACCTCGGGCCTCAGGTAAACTGACTCTAGACTGTAGGTAACACTATGGGACATCTGATGACACACACACAGGTGTTAAATAGTAAAATTACACAGAAAATATATTCTTTATAACTTGTTCAGTTTGCTTCCTCATGACCAATTGCTGTCCTGTAGGACTTCACACAAACGATTTTCTCAGAACTATCCTACATGAAAATATGCAACCAAGAAGACTGCCTGGTTTGTGGACACCCATTCCAGGAAAATAACAATCTTAAAACTTGGCAGTTTTGAAAAATTGCTACGTTAGACAACACTAACCCCAGTCCTTTTAAACACGTACCCACATCCATACACACCCAGGACAAGTCTGAACAGGCATATTCATCATCAGGAAATGTCATCCAGGTCATTATATTCAATATTTTTATTCTTAGGAATTTTGGATGCCTTATTTGGCAATTCTGAATATTATTCCTTTGAAAAATATGAGTTTACCGTAAAACTTTAGAGATTGTCAGTGATAGTTTGGTTATTATGTTACATTACCAGAGACTATCAAATCCGTCTTGGAAGCAGCTTTCTACTCATTCCGTTTTAAGAGACGAAGAGTAAGTTTTGATACTCCATCTCTTATTTCCTCCACTTTATAATGTTTGTCCAGTATTTTCTATAATGGTCATGATGTTACAATTGATTGTGGCAAGATCTTGGAATGTTTTAAGAGACCACTTCTCCAAGTATTAGTAGGGAGAAAAGATCTACATTGGTAGTTTTAAAGCATTTTTGAAAATGTGTTGAAAGCTAAAGGCTTTCTATGTAATGTTAGGGGAGACATCTCCCATTTATGCTAAATTACTACTCTTGGATTAAATTATGAAACACCTGTGATTCATGTGAATTGAAACAATGAAAGATGGTCTTCACTCAGATAGCTCAACTGGCAACATGAGCAGGTGAGAAGTTTGGAAGCATAATTCTTGAAGAAGTTAAACTATATTTCCAAGGCTCTAACAAAGCAAAGTGAAATATCACTGTTGTGGTTACTAATTGGTGTCTGCTCCTCAGTTTTCTTCTTTCTTTCTCTCTCCAAGCCCATTTCTTTCTCTCTGGCGTCTCTTTGCCTTAGGGAAAATTAGATGTCCCTCTCCTCAGGTTTTAGGAAAGTATACCATGGACAAATTCCAAGCTAGAAATATGTGCCCTCTACCTGAAATCCTTTCCTAGGAAAGCCAAGCTGTCTGCTGCTCATCCCTCAGCATCCTAATTCCTCACAGCCTAGGTCCCTATCTCAAATGCTCAGCTGAGGTCCCATCCAGGGGGGTTGCCCAGGATCCAGGTACTATCTGTCAATCAATGCCTCTCTTTTAAACTCAGGAATTAAACACAACCTAAAACATAGAGGATAAAGGATAGAACTCAGGTACTGAATCTAGGGTTAACATCTCTTCTCCTGAGTGTGTGAAGAAATTTGATGTAGGGTCTCTCAATTTGGTGACATTCTCAAGGTCTAGAGTCAGTCTTCTCAAATTTGAGACTGCTAGATGATCCCTGGCACCCAATATGCCTTGAAAGCCTGATGAAAAGGATGCAGAGTCAGAGAGTGGCTGGCTGTGAGCTAGCTACCATTCTTACCCCACCCCCCACCATGGAGATCTTTCAAGAGCTGTGGTGTCTGAATCTTGGAGAGACTCCAGAACCTGCATATTTGACAGAAAAATGGTCAATTTCTTTCTAGATCTCTAGACATTCACCAGGGCGGGGTATAAAAGCTGGGAGAATCCAGGGCATCTGGATTTTGGATGTTGGACGTGATTCACAGGTGAGCATGAAGTGTTGATTTCACATCTATGGTGTTGCCTCCAATGTCACTTTGGTTTACTAGTACTTTTTAGAATTCATACTCAAAAGCTATTAAGTCCGTTGACTACAGTCTAGAGCCAGGAGAGGAAACAAATAACATGTACGCCCCAAAGATTATCCAGCTCTCAGCTGAAGGCCAACAGATGTGTAAGTGAAACTTGGGATCCTTCAGAGAGAAAACTGTAAACTTAAGAAAGGTAGATTACAACCAATTATAATGACAATAATAACAGTAGCAGCAATAGAAGGATTAAAACCAGTATCATTTATTGAGAAAGAGGAAAAGCTGAAGAGAGGAAAGTAGTGTGAGGCTGCACATACAGCTGTCAACTGTGAACCCTCCAGTTGGCTGCCTGGAGTGCTTTCTCAGAGGCTACCAAAATAGCTATCTACTCATTTATCATACAGCAAACCAACTACAATACTTAGATGGAGAACACACCCAAACTGGGCTTGCCATGTATACTTACCAAAAAAAAAAAAAAGTGTCTTCCTATCCCTGTAAAGTTTTATCCAGCTCACAAGCTTCCTTTTCTCAACTCATTAAGATATGAACAAATAAAGTAAAATGAAATATCCTTCTGCCTTCTCTTGTGAAATCTGCCAAGTATCATTCTCTTGGTAAAAGCAAAGTGGTAAAAAACAGCTAACAACCTCTGAACAACATTATCTGACAGAGGCCTAGTGTTTCTTCCTACCCATTAACCCATCTTGTCTGTTTCTCATTCAGATACAAGAAGTCAAATTTATTCCTTAGAAAGTCCCTTATGTTGAATGGTAAAGCTCAGTAGTAAAATACCCCCTGGAAACTCTATTCTCTGCCTCCCTCAACCCTCATAGCCCCCTTGCAGGGACCCCCTTGTGGGAAATTAATAAGCTTAGGAAGGAGCTGCCACCTTCTGCTTCCTTGCCATCCTCTTGTCTCCCAGTGTGTCTTTATCCTGCCGCCATGAAAGGCCATAGTCTTTTGACAACCAAGCTTTTGCTAGCATAGTACTTTGGAAATAGGATTAGAGGGGCATGAACCAAGAGCTACCTAGAAAAAAGTAGAAAAAGAACCAAATGTTTTCATTCTTATAGGATAATAACCTTTAAGTGAATTATTCTTAGAGAGGTAACTTGCCTCCTATCACAGAAGCTGAGATTAATTTGGGCCTCATTTCTAGACTCTGGGAGGAGAAGGGGCATTCCCATGCTAATACTCTTTTTTTTTTTTTGCAGTTTTTGGCCGGGGCTGGGTTTGAACCCGCCAACTCCAGCATATGGGGCCAGCACCCTACTCCTTGAGCCACAGGCGCTGCCCTCTAATACTCTCTAAGAATCAGATTTCTTTTCTGGCCCTTTCTCCACCCTCTCACTTAGGTCATAAAAGGCACCACCTCAGAGAATCATTCATGAACCTCTCTCCAGGCTTCTCTTCCAAAACTACACTGCAGTTTCCTATACCTTTTTTTTGTTTGTTTGTTTGTTTTAACCATGGCTTCAAGGACCCTTGCTAAGGTGGAACAAGGTGAATACACCTACTTCTTATTGTTATCCTTCTAATCGTTTACTTGGAAATGAAATCCTAGGGAAGAGAGCTTCAAATAGATGCATAAACCCATTGTTCCATGTGAGTTACATAAAACTATTGACTGAAGTACATTTTTATGGTGCTGTCTGAGGCTGAATAAATGTCTCAACCCTTCATTTAGTATCAGTGAATTCCAGTAAGTAATAATGCACAATGATTTCAAAGTAGTTTATGCACTATTTTAGCCATAAAATTCTAGAAAAGTGGAAATAATTTACATATTTCCTTTTATTTTATTAATAATTGTCATTTATACCATTGTTACATGTATTGCCAAACAAAATGTGTGGCACTTAAAATACTGTAAAACTCCCCATGTAAGGTTGCAACTTGAATCTTACCTACTTTTATGCCATTCATTTAATCCTTAAGGCAAAGAGCTGGTTGTATTCATAAAGTGTGAGTCTTTCCCTGAAAGCAGAGGTGAAAATCTAATTAAAGGACAAAAAAGTGAAACTGAATGAAGAATCTGATGGCCAGGTTCAAGATAAATCTCTCTCCTCTCTCATGTATAGAATTTCAGCTACTTTCTAGCTTGTGATTGGAAGGTCAGGCTCTCCCACACTCAGCTAAAGTACCAGAAACATTATTTTATACAAACCAGAGCCAAGGTTTCAGCCCTCAAAGAAGACATAGTCTAAATGTTCTCTAAATTTAACAAGAAAAAGGCCAAGTGCAAAATAAAGCCTCACATTTAGAGTTTTTTTTCTAAATGTCCATGTTATGGAGTGGATACTTTTATATTTGTAATTTGTTAAGAGGATTCTTTGAGGTGATGTATGGCACGTGACTTTTCCTGGGACAGATATACTTCCTATTTCCCAAATAACAGCAAAAGGAAGCACTAAGAGGTGTTCAGTTCAAGAGGTCAATGGCATCACGTCCTTGACCATCACCCCATGCCCTCCCGGGTGCACACTATTGCCTGTAACAGGCTGTAGTTTTTAAGGGACACAGCTCTTTCATAGTTACTTCTCCATCTTGCTCTGTTTACACCTGTGCCTCTTTCCCCCTTTTTATTCTTTCTTCTACTCTGAATTCACTTAAGTATCTGGCCCTTATTCTTCAACTCTGAGGGTTATTTTCCAGATGTTTGAGACAATTCTTTTGACATTTCTAATTCTCCCACCTTTCCTTTATAGAAGTGGTTGGGAGGGCAAATACTTTTGTTTGTGGTTCTGTATGTGTGTGAGTGTGTGGGTGTATGACAGAGGGAGAGGAGAAAGGAGAGAGAGAGAGAGATCTTGTATTCAATGGAGCAGCCAGTCATAACACAATTGGTAGCTAAATACAGCTTCAATTTCTTATATATAGACATAGGAGAGCCCTCATTCCACTGAGCCTTGGTCATTAGGAGCCATCCTTAGTTAAGCTAGTTAAAATTGTACATTTTTGTGCAAGAGAAAAGATATTTTAAGATGAAGATTATCAAGACGCTTTCTTTGGAAAGTCAGTAACTAACTTGAAAAATATGGAAGAATTCTTCACTTTCTCTCAATAGATAGGAATTCTGCAGCCCTTTCTTCCCTGGGTCCCTAGGCAGGGCTCAGAACTTGCATGGGGTGCTGATCAGAAAGGAGAAGGGAACACACACACACAAAGAAGAGAAGCAGAAAGAGACAGAGACGAAGGAAGATAATTTAGTGGTAGATTCCCCAGACTTCTTCATGTCTCCTGGACACAATCGTTCCCTGGCCTCCTCAGACTGCAGGCACGTGATGGTCAGTGCTTCCCTGTCTCACTGGCTTCCAGAGAGAGGTCTCAGAGCTGCAAGGGGATCCAGCTAACATGGCAAGCTGCTCTTTGCATACTCCCCCTACCCCCAGTACTCATCTATCAGCACTGGCAAAAGCCGGAGCTGTTTCCACCTGAAGTCCTGGTGATGCCTCTCCCACTTTAGCCAGCTACACAATCCGATTTATAATCTGAACAGATTGCCCACTTCAGAGTCCTAGAGGGGTGGGTGGAACTTGAAGGAGCAGAAGGCCGTCTATACTACTCAAAGGCCTCTTTTCCCTTAGAAAAGAACCTCGAGATCCCCCAGCGAAATTGTGTTGCTGCCCCTGTTGAAGGAGTCAACTTGCGGGCTGTTAAAGACTTTAGGTCATTAGCATCAGCCCCTGCACTAAAGGGGCCAGCCGGCGCCTCTAAGTGGCTTAGCGCGCAAACGAGGCTCCCGAGACAGGTCTCGGCAACGCCATCCATTCCTCCACCAGCCGCAGGACGCGAAAAGCTCTCCGGAGCCCATCGCAGTAATAATTTTTTACTTTGAATAACCCTCGCGCTCCCACCCCCAGCTCTTAGAGTGCTGGTAGCCCCCATTATGGAACCCCTCCGGAACTACGCAGATCGTGCCATATCGTGGGCAGAAGAGCAGGAACAGCTGAGTCCAGTAACCGCGCTTCTCTCACCAACCCCTGCCCTCAACCCAGCTACCCAGCTACCTGTCCTGAAACCAGAACTCTTAGCACCCTGCCAAAATCGGCGGCGACCTCGCTCTGTCCCCTTGGCTAGGAAAAGCGGAGCCAAGTTCTCACCGCCGCGCATCCTTTCTGAATTTTGCTCGGGAGGACTCGGTAGTGTGTGTGAGCGCTCCTGAAGAGAGCTAGCGCCGGTCTATCACCCCCATGCAACTAGCTGCGCTCCTCAGCGGCCGCCCAAAGGCCCCAGAGTCCCCCGGGGCTAATCCGCAGCTCTCTCGCTGTCAAGGCAGGCAGACTCTGGGGAAGCGCGCGCGGGATCCGCGCACACACTGGGGGTCCAGCTCTCTGTCATGGGTTCTCCAAGTGCAAGTGAAACGGAAAAAAGGCTCTCTCCAATGCTTTGGTCCCTTCCTTCCCCATCTTGAAACTGATTGTCCCCTCCTAGCAGTCTCAGAGGGCCCAAGCTGCAGTAGAAGCGGGCCGGGCGGCTCGCGGAGAGGCGTTACGGGGCGGGGAAGGCGCCCGGGATCTTCTGGGCGCGGGCAGGCCGGGGAGAAGGCTGCGAGGCAGGCGGCGCCGGAGGGAGCGCCTGGCCCAGCAAAGAGTTAAAGGGAGGGGACGTGGGCTGTCACGCGTCATTGGGCAGATTATGTGCAGCAAACAAAAAGTGTGTGTCTGCGTGCCAGTCAGTCACTGCATCGGGTCCATCTGTACAACTCTCTCCGTCTCTCCCCCTCTCTCCGCTCGCTCTCATCTTTCTCTCCACATCTCTCCATCTCTCTTTTCTCTCTTTAGGCAGAGCCTGCACGACAGCGCACCAACCCCTCTAGACATGGAAATATACTGATACAATAGGCAAAAAGAAACACTCGCTTGCATCTCCCCAGTTCCAGGTGGCCTGATTTGGGCGATCTGATCCTGACCTTATTCCTGGTAAGTCTATTTGCATTGAAGTGGGAGGGGGATGGGAAAAGGACAGGTTTGCTGGGAAGAGTAGAAAATTTTGTCCCCGTCTCCGCAACCAGAAGAGAGGGGAAAATAATTGTTAAGGAGAATCTCTACCGCCGGTACAATTATACAAAAGGAGGCGCGGGTGGGGAGCACTTTGCCGGAGAAGCGGGGACTGGGCAGCGCGCGGCCGCCAGACAATGCCTGCCGGGAGGGGAGGCTGCCGGCGGCCGCAGCGACGGGCTTTCGGCCAGCGCCGGCGGCCCTGGGGAGGGTCCTCGGGGGGAGTGGGAACCCGGGCCTAGAGCAGGACGCGGAGCTGTGAAAGGCCGGGTGCCGAACGCGACTGCACGCGGCCAGGAGAGCTCGGACTCTTCTTGCCCAGCGGTTATTGTGACCGGCTCGAGGCTCGTGGTGGCCGCCGCGGCGACGCGGACCCCGATCAGCGCGCGTAGCCCGGACCTTTCACCGTATTGTTAGGTAGAACTGCATTTTAATGACTGTGTCCCTGCTGTTGCCCGAAGTGACGGGGCGACCTCCCAACACAATGAAATGCTTGTGTGAAAGAGATTTTTTAAAGGAGGAGAGAAATTGGGGCATAAAACGCTGAATTGAAGGAAATTGAAAAGGAGAGAATAGGATTCCGTTGAAAAGGAGCTGAGAGGTTCTGTTACGTTTTGTTGTTTTTTAAATTTGTAAATGGAAATCAGGAAGCCTACCTTATCTGAGGTAAAGATGCTCAGGGATAGAAGATGTAGGTAATAAAGTTTCTATTTTATGGAAATGTTCCCTTATTGCTGCTGTCTGGCGGATACAGCCCAACACTTGATATTTGTGGATGCCGGAGAATGAATGAAAAAGGTCTGGGCAAAGTTTTAAGCCATGTTAGCCGGAAACGGGGGAAAGCTCTATCTCATAATCACATTTGTAAGATTAATTGGTTAGTAGATATTAAGATAAAAATACACATTGCCAATATTACTAATATTATTCCATAATGAACAGCTTTGCAGGAAAAGAATCAGGTCTGCTCTTTCCTGTTTTTATTTATACAAAACATACACAAATGATTGCCAGTCGTGGCATTATTTGGAAAGAACAAACTCAGAAGAATCTTCTGAACAGTCAGGAAAAGTAAACAATGCAGCTAGTTCAAAGCTAGTTTAAAAAAGTAAACACCTGATTTTTTAAAAATGGTATGTCTTGTAGGGGATGTCCAGGAGCAGAGGAAGGTAAATGTCCCCGTATGACAGCTTAATAGAGAGCCCTCCATTGGGGCATTACTTTCTAAATTGCGGCGGATTAAACAGCTGGAGAGCCCACTGAGGACTACTCAGGCAGGGCTGCCCCCTCTTGCCCAAACAGGGTCTGTATGGGGGGAGTGAGAATTCACCAGTCATTACACACAGTATTTCAAACAGGGGAGTCTTCAGGCCTGTCCTGTACCTGTTCACTTCATGACTCACAGGCGACTCAATCCACCCCCATGTATAACAAGGGATCTGGGATTCACCCTCATCCATAAATAAGCACGTGGAGAAGAAAAAAATTACCTCTGCTTGCTGCTTTTAATTAAAGCCTCGGAGGGACAGTGTTGGATTATGGTAATGAGTAGACAGACACAGGTCCCTTCGTGTAGGCTACAGAGAAAGGTTAGCTGACACAGAATTAGTGGCCCTGACACACCACTTGAAATCCATTCGCCATGCCCCACTGTCTCTGCCTGCTCACTGAGGCTGTGCCCCTCTTTGGAAGAAAACAAGAAATGGGCTCCTGGGTACCCCTTTTAGTACATCAGAGGGAAGGAATCTTTTCCCTAAGGATGAGAAGTTTCTTCTGGTAAGGAAAATCTATAAGCTGGAAAAAAATAGTATTATTTTTCTTCACCTCCCCCCCAAACCCCATTCAACACCAGTTCAATATAAAAATAATCTGACTGTCGTCTTTCTTATCCCTTTCTTTCCTTTCTTCCCGGCACCTCCCATTATTCTAATTGCTTTTTTTTTAAAAAGTATCCTGTATTTGTATTTGCACCTTTCAAATATGCCAGATTAACCCACTTCAGTTTTTAAATAAGAGCTAGTGCAAGGAAAATCTGTCTTGGAAGTTAAAACGTTCTGTCTGGGTTCATCGTGTTGTACGCGGTAATGTAACTCCTTTCCTTCTCCTGCGTATCTATCTCCAGTGATGGAGGATTCAGGCATCCAGAGAGGCATCTGGGATGGAGATGCAAAGGCTGTTCAACAGTGTCTGACGGATATTTTTACCAGCGTTTACACCACCTGCGACATCCCTGAGAATGCTATATTCGGTCCCTGTGTCCTGAGCCACACTTCGCTGTATGACAGCATAGCTTTCATTGCTCTCAAGTCTACTGACAAGAGAACAGTCCCCTATATCTTCAGGGTAAGTCCCAGCCAGTCCTGGGTGGGTGTAGGAGGACAATGTCCTGTGGAAAATGAACGAAGAGGCATTCTACTGACAAAAGGAGATAGGTTTCCAATGTAGAAAATGTAACAATGCAAGCAATCCCATTTTACACACCAAAAATTATAGAAGCGAAATTAAACTCGAGTTACTGTCAACTGATTTTCGGGAATAAATGACAACATTTGATTTGGGATGTTAGAAATATCTAAATTAGTGTCTCAGTTCTGAATTTGCCTGGTAATGAACATAATTTCCTCAACTAGGAGATTTCACTGAGGCTGAAGCTATTTGCATACTAAATACTTTCTGAAAGTACTCTTCACAAGTATTGGGTATATTTGCTTTCCAGCTGAAGAAGTCTCCTAAATATTATTTTCTTTGGCAACATTATCCAGAGTTTGTGTTTAAATTAAAATATGCTTGCTTTTGACAGGAAAGTATCATTAAATCCAGGTGTTTGAGTTTGCAGATAAAAGGCCTCTCACTTCCTATTCTTTCTTTACAAAGAAACACTATTAATTATTCAAGCCAAAAGTAGGACGATGAGTGCCACATAATAATTTCTAAGATTTAAAGGTGCGTTTTTTCCTGAAACTGACAAAATTCCCTATACCTTTGCAACGTGGGATAATTTAGAAGTAAATTCTCAAGAGGTTAACACTAAATGATAAGAAGAAATTTTATCATTCGGTGTTCAACCAATATATGAAAATGTTGACTTCATCTGATTGATGCAGTGTTTTGAAGGATGGGTTTTCTTACCTACTGGTTATCAATATGAGGACAGGCCCCAACTTGGGTCAGATTTTTAGAAACTTGTTCTTAGAAAATTTTAGGAAAAGACTGAGGTAGAGGAAATGGTCCTGGTTCCTCGTCTCACGTGGGTTTCTCCCTCCTCCCCCTTTCTTGTCTTCTTTCTTCTGTTTTAAATTGTAGGTAGACACCTCGGCGGCAAATGGTTCCTCAGAAGGTCTCATGTGGCTGCGGCTGGTCCAATCAGCCCGAGATAAAGAAGAGCAGAACCTGGAAGCCTATATAAAAAACGGACAGCTGTTTTACCGCTCTCTCCGCAGGATTGCCAAAGATGAGGAGTTACTGGTTTGGTACGGGAAAGAACTGTCTGAGCTACTCCTGCTCTGCCCCGCTAGATCCCACAACAAAATGAATGGTAGGTCGGCCCAGCCCCGCCGTGGGCCCTCGGCGAGCTAGCCCGGGAGAAGCTGGGGCGGTGGGGGCCTCTCTCCCCTTCGGGTGTGTCCTGGGAAGGTTTAGAGACGTAATTTAGAATGAAGCTGAGCTAGGTGAGGATGACTAGGGGACACTTGGCCTGATTGCTGCGTTCCCAAATCAGGAGGGAATATCTGATCAGGCCCGAGTGTGGATTCTTTCCTTGGAAACTCAGACTCTGGGAGATGAAAGTAGATTTGTGAAGGGGATGATGGCAAACCGTCCTGGGGCAATGCTGAGTAACCGTGTGTGTGTGTGTGTGTGTGTGTGTGTGTGGTGTTTGCTCGCTAAGCAGGGTCGTCCCCTTACACTTGCCTGGAATGCAGCCAACGTTTCCAGTTTGAGTTTCCCTATGTGGCGCATCTGCGTTTCCGCTGCCCCAAGAGACTTCACAGCGCCGATACAAGTCCCCAAGACGAGCAGGGCGGCGGCGTGGGCACCAAGGACCACGGGGGCGGCGGCAAAGACCAGCAGCAGCAACAGGAGGCCCCCTTAGGCCCGGCCCCTAAATTCTGCAAAGCGGGTCCCCTTCACCACTACCCAGCCCCCTCCCCCGAGAGCAGCAACCCACCCGCCGCAGCCGGCGGCAGCAGCGCGAAGCCATCCACAGACTTTCACAACCTGGCCAGGGAGCTGGAAAACTCCCGGGGAGGCAACAGCTGCTCCCCAGCCCAGAGCCTCGGCAGCGGCGGCGGCGGCGGCCACCAGGAGGCAGAGCTGAGTCCCGACGGCATCTCCGCGGGCGGCGGCAAAGGGAAGAGGAAATTCCCGGAGGAGGTGGCGGAGGGCGGCGGCGGCGGCGGCGCGGGGCTGGTCGGGGGCCGGGGCCGCTTCGTGGAGCGGCCCCTGCCGGCGTCCAAGGAGGACCTGGTTTGCACGCCGCAGCAGTACCGCGCCTCGGGCAGCTACTTCGGCCTGGAGGAGAACGGCCGCCTCTTCGCGCCACCCAGCCCCGAGACGGGCGAGGCTAAGCGCAGCGCCTTCGTGGAGGTGAAGAAGGCGGCCCGCGCGGGCGGCCAGCCCGAGGACGCGACAGCCGACGGCGGGAGCGTCGCCGTCGAGGACCAGGACGCCGCCGGCGGCGGCACCTCCACGCCCGCAGCTGCATCGCCGGCGGGCGCCGAGAAGATGCTGGCCCCGCGGCCCGGGGGCCCGCTGCCCAGCCGGCTGGAGGGCGGCAGCCCGGCGCGGGGCAGCGCCTTCACCTCGGTGCCGCAGCTGGGCGGCGCGGCAGGCGGTGGCGCCGGGACTGGCGCGGGCTCCGGGAGCGCGGGCGGCGCGGGCGCTGGCCAGGGCGCCGCGGCGGACGAGCGCAAAAGCGCCTTCTCGCAGCCGGCGCGCTCATTCTCCCAGCTGTCCCCGCTGGTGCTGGGCCAGAAGCTGGGCTCCCTGGAGCCCTGTCACCCCGGCGACGGCGTGGGCCCCACCAGACTCTACCCTGCAGCCGCCGACCCTCTGGCCGTGAAGCTACAGGGGGCCGCGGACCTGAACGGAGGTTGCGGGGCCCTGCCGAGCAGCGGCGGCGGGCTGCCCAAGCAGAGCCCCTTCCTGTACGCCACGGCCTTCTGGCCCAAGAGCTCGGCCGCCGCTGCCGCCGCCGCCGCCGCCGCCGCGGGGCCCCTGCAGCTGCAGCTGCCGTCGGCGCTCACGCTGCTGCCGCCCTCCTTCACCTCGCTGTGTCTGCCCGCGCAGAACTGGTGCGCCAAGTGCAACGCTTCTTTCCGCATGACCTCCGACCTGGTGTACCACATGAGGTCGCACCACAAAAAGGAATACGCGATGGAGCCCTTGGTGAAGCGGAGGCGAGAGGAGAAACTCAAGTGCCCCATTTGCAACGAGTCCTTCAGGGAGCGCCACCACCTCTCCAGGCACATGACCTCGCATAATTGACACGGAAAGGACCCCGGCTTTCCATGAGCGCACACGCACAGTCGAGCCACCTGCAGGAATAAACACGCAAGAACATCCACCACTTCCTCCTGCCCCAAACCCTGCACTCAGTCCCCCCGACACATCCCTCACTCAAGCACACGTCCCCATCCCCCAAGAACTTTCATTCAAATGTCTACTGGGACACACACACACACACACACACACACACACACGGGCCAGGATGGTGGGTGGATGTTTGACTGGGTGGGTTGATTGAGGGATTTTCTTTTGAATGCACGCATTTTCACTTTCCCAAAAACAAAGGTACATTTTTAAAATGTCATATATTGCAACATATTGATGCATTTGTCATACATTTCTACTTAAATTATTAAGCACTTACAGTTTAGATGTAATAATTATATGTAAGGGCAAAATTTATTTTAGATATAAAGGAGGAAGAGCGAGATGCTTTCTGCATTTCTTGATGACAGTTTGTGTTCTTACAAAAATAAACAAAATGAATAAAAAAGGGGGGTCGCCATTCAATTTGAGTTTCCACGGGGAAGTGCATGTATAATGAAATGATTATGGACTTCAATGAAGAATGTCACCAATTATGTAAATATGTATTTCCTTTTAATACAAAGTGTAATTTTGTGCCAGTGAAATGAAGTCTGAATAGTTATGTGTTTCTTTTATCCCTGGAAAGATTTATTAAACTTTATAGTTTATCTGGGTATGTTGGATGCTTTGACAATAAATGACTATTTTCTTCAAAGCAATTATTTGGAAAGTTTTTATTTTATTTTTGGGTAGCTAAGGACTATGTTTTGAATAGATACCATTTATTTTGATAGAGTCCCTTAAAAAAAAGGGGAATAAACAGCAAAAGAGAGGAATGATAAACGTCATTCTTTTACTTTAAGCCAATTCTGAGCCTAAAAGGAGAAGTTTTGCTTATCACTTGGAAAATCTTTAGCTGGAAAATGTTGGGTTTCTTGATAAAAGACAAATCATTTAGATAAAGATGCCTGCCATTCAGCTAACCTGTCACTGGGATGTCAGCCTTCTTTTCAACAGCAGAATAATTAGCATCTTCATAAATGGATCCAGACAAACAATACTCACTCAGGCCTGGATATGGGAGACCAGATAAAAAGTTGACTTTGGGTTCTACTGGTCATGCCTACTTAGAAGAGTATCTTGCACTGTGATACCATTGCATTAGCAATCTATCATTATCTGGTACCAGATCCTGTGGGGAGCTTCCCTAGAAACCCAGGTAAAATGGCATGGTCTGATGGCGGTCTAAGTATTGCATAGACCAGCTATTCTTCTAAAGGCTTCAATAGCTGCACAGCCTCTGGGGGACAAACAAACATAATACAGAAGAACCTGAAAATTTCCCCCCCTCCCCATCATTCCCTTTATGAAAAGTGTCTGTACTCTTGACACACTGACAATAATTCTTAAATAGAGTTAGAATGTCTTGGTGTATGTGGTTTGACCAGCAAACATTAGACATAACACCAAATGAACAATGATTCTTTAGGCCTTAGGGTAGAATCCTTTAGGCCTTAATCAGTAGACAGCTCTGATTTATTCTATTGTTTCTCTAGAAACAGACTCTATACCTGTTTGGCTATTACAAGAGGTATGTCTGTTTTTCCCTCTCTTCTTCACAACCTAAAGACCTCCCCCTGTATGTTGTGAAAAGGTCTGAAATGAGAAACATACAAATAAAGTTTCATTAGAGGCTTTTTAATGGCTTTCCCTGAAAGGATTTTAAAGCCTTCAATATCTTCAGGTTTCTAGAAAACAAGTTATGATTAGGGCAGGAAGGAGGTGAAGACTAGCTATAGAGCAAAAAGATGTGTCTAAAGAGTGTGACCCAGATTAATGAAAAAGATCGCTTGCTTAAGATCATTCAAATACGTTGTTGGTGCTACATTTCTTTGAGGCCTGTTCTCAGCTTTCCTAGGCAACTGTTGGATGACCTGCTAGATTCCTTTCCAGCAAGGCATGGTGAGAAGTCCAGAATTCTAGCTCTACCTCTGCTATTCACTAGTGGGACCCTGCATTTGTGTTGACGTCATTTGATTTGATTGACCTGTAGCTTGGTTTTCTCATCTGTAAAATGAGCAAGGTGGGTCCTGCTGTCTTCAATGTACTTTTAGCATGGCTACGTTGTTTTTCCCAATGAGTTAATCAGGCTCCAATTGAACATAAAGGAAGCTTCCTAGAGAAAAACCAAGATTGGTTGTGAAGAAAATCTGAGAAGTGAGGAAAATTTGGGGAGGTCAAATGGAAGATGGGCCTTAAGAGATTTTTAAATCACAATGCCTGGTGGGAAGGCTAAATTGTCCATGGCTGGGGATCTCTACAGCAAAAATATCTTAAAAATAAATATAGTCAATCTGTCCTGAGGCTTAATTTTCAAAACAAAGTCAAAACCAAAAACAGAACTTTGAATGTGCCCCCCTTTTTTCTGATCCCTCTGGAATCTCCTTTTCACGAAGACAGCTTCATTATATGCTAAGGGTTCAGACAGAGGTGAACTGAGGTCTAGGAAAAGAAAACCAAATTTTTGAAAAGGAGTTTTTTTCTTTCTTTCTTTCTTAAGAGTCTCACTCTGTCATCCTGGGTAGAAGGCCATGGCATCATCATAACTCATAGCAACCTCAAACTATTGGGCACAAACTACTGGGATATCCTCTTGCCTCAGTCTCCCTAGTAGCTGGGAGTATAGGCTCCTGCCAGAACACTCGGCTAGTTTTAGTAAAAAGGGGGTCTCCCTCTTGCTCAGGCTAATCTTGAACTGCCTTGATTGCTTGAGGTGCAGCTCAAGCAATCCACCTACTTCAGCCTCCCAGAGTGCTAGAATTACAGGCATGAGCCACTGCTGGCCTAGAACTTCTTGGAGTATGGAATCCTTTTCTAAAAGACATGGGAAGGCACTTAGCAAGTCACCTCCGTCTTTCTTTTGGTCATTAGCATAATCATATAATTGGGAAGAAAGCCAAGCCTTGGCTGAGACACTGCCCAGGCCATCCGGCTAGGTGAAGACACTTCAGGGCTGGGTAGCTATGCTGATCAATCTGCTCGCAAGACCATCTTGGCGGGAAGTAGTAGAAGACTGCCCAAAACTAGTTTTGCCCCCAGCCAAGGCAAACTCAGAAATGTTTTTTTTTAAGGCTGCATTTTCAAGCTTTCAGATGTTTCTAAACTTCTCCTGTGTCTGAAACCTTCTCAAGGCGAAGCTTCTAGGATTCCCTAACTCCGCCCATCTCAGGAGCCAGCAGAGGATGACCAGAGACGTGCCTGCACACCGCGGTGAAGGGATCAAGGTCACGGGGTCATGTAGGCACTAAGCCAAGCTGGGCCCATGAAATTCTGGCAGGTGGCCTGGGCTTCCAGTGGCAGAATCTCAGGTTCTGAAGACGGGAAAGGGGACTCCCAGCGGCTGCAGCAACGCCATTTGTTATCTGGTGCATCTCAGGCAGAAAGCATGGGCCTGACCTGGCGCTCAGGGCCTGTGAACTCCGAGCATGTTCTCTGATTCCTGTTCCCGCATCTCATTTGTCCTGTTACTTCTCCGCGGTGTTTGTGTCGTTGGGGGGAGGGTTGTCCTGTATTTCCCAGAATATGCTTTCCGGCTGAGCTGACTGACTCGCGCTCACAGTAACCAGAGGGCCGGGAACCAAGTGCGCACAGCGTTGCCCGAGTTCCTGGGCCCTGGCGCGGCCGACCGACAGCGAACCCTCCCGGGAAGGCTCCCCAGGTCCCGGCGGCCCACCCCTGAGAGCTCTGCGGCCCTGCCACCCCCAGGCCCCGCGTGCTGGGACTGCAGCCGGGTGCGAGTTGTAAGCACAGAAGTGCCACCGTCGTCCGAGCCGCGAGGGGGGAGAGGGGTGTCCCGCTCGGTTCCTCACGGCCAAGCCCTCCGTCCGGGCCTTCCGAGCCGCGCTGCCCAATTTCCATTACGTTTCCTTCTCCGCAGCTCCCCGGGGAGCGTGACCCTGAAGTGGACGGGCAGGCACACCCAGAAAGGGGCTGGGGACTGCCGCCCGGCTCCCCTGCAGCACGCCCCCCGGAGCCCAGGCAGCCTCGCGCCGTGGGTGGCACTTGTGGACTCTCCCGTCGGTCGCCGGGACGCTCCCTCCCCTCTCCCCGGCTGGCAGGAACGCTCCCCTCCCCGCCTGGCGGGGGCGCAGCCCGCTCACTTGGGGGACACCGCGCGCGCCTTGGGCGCGGGACCCGGAGCCGCCGGCCAGCTCCCCCGCGCCGGGGCTTTGCGGTTTTCCAGTTTTCTTCTCCCTTAGTCCAATCTCAGTTCCGGAGTCAGTTAGGCTGCTTCTATGGGAGCTCCCGATTTCCTTTCCCTCAACTTCTTCTCACTTCCGTGCCCTTTTCCGTGTCCTACGCACTTGCCTTGGTGACTCTCCGCCCCCCAGTCCAGTGACTCGCAAAGCGGCCGCGCCAGCCCAGCGGGACGCTGCGGTGCAGCTCCGGGGGCATCTACCCCGCGCCCGAGGGCTGAGAGGACAGGCTCCAACCCCAGTGCCCCCTACACAGCCACAGTTCTC
>CAUYQV010056773.1:0-51602 GCA_963574575.1 Galagoides demidoff | reverse complement strand
GATGGCTGCAACCAAAAAATGGCCGGGCATTGTGGCGGGAGCCTGTGGTCCCAGCTACTTGGGAGGCGGAGGCAGGAGACTCGCTTGAGCCCAGGAGTTGGAGGTTGCTATGAGCTGTGATGCCATGGCACTCTACCCAGGGAGATAGTTTGAGGCTCTGTCTCAAAAAAAAAAAAGTATCCCTGTTCTGTAAACGAAAACAAATCAAGCATTCTTTCTGGGGCTATTGTTTTGGTTTTCTTTTTTTGTCTTGAATAAATTTTAAAAGGAAATACTATAATTGAAATAATTAACCAGAAGGTAAACTTAGATGTGATTGTGAGACCCACTACATACCTTTTAACTAGTTTATTTGAATTTTTAGACCAGAGATCCTGTTTCATGACATTAATGCAAAACAAGTTGAGGACTTTATTTTGTAATTGTTTTAAAATTTCAAATCATATTTGGAGCAGAATTTTGGAAGCATTCATATTTCCTCTTAAAAGTATATTCCTTTATGTTTAGCAGTTGGGCAGGGTAGCCTTTCTGACACTGTAGATGATATAAATTTCATCTCTCTCTTTTTAATTCCTTGTACGGTGTTACAGATAATTGTTGCACACGAGAACATGGCATAGAAAAGAATATGCTAAGAGGTAAAGTAACCGAACACCTGCTGTTGATGGTCTTGAATGTGTGACCAAGACCACACATTGTGAATAGTAAACTTAGACCCAGCGCCCACCTTCCTGACCCATTCTCTCAACCTTCTCAGTTTAGTTTTCAGCTCACCTTGGGTTTCCTTGTGATGTTGGAGGGAAGTTTATAATAACTGACACCCCCCCCCCCCTGCCCCATTCCACTCCCAGCTATCAGGAACCTGTTTTCAAGAGAGATTCACATCCTGTCAGTCAGTGACTTACGTATGAAATGACATACCAAATCAGTGTTTTGAAAATAATGATCTCAGGCCTTCTAAGTTCCATTTTAAGATATCTGAGCATTTGCCGTATTCGGTGTAGAATTGCAGAGTGTAGAACCGGTCAAGTGCACGTAAGACTCCATCCTTAGATGTTTGCATTGGGGCCAGCTCATTTTTATCATATGTGGGTTTTCATGTCAAGGCTTGTTTTATGGAGAGACAGACTCTGAGAAGTTGATCGAGAGGAAGGGCAGATTTTCTGCCCTGTACTGTGTGGTAGGTCTGGATCTTGCAAACAGAATGAAAAGGACATATTTTCTTTCTCTTTCCATCTGACAGCTCTGGGGAGACCTTTGTACTCTTTGCCTTTTTACCTTTTGTGTTTAATTTTAATGTCAGCGGAAGGCAGCTGGATGCAAGCTGGATACTACATTCAACCGTGTTGTTATTTAAGATGTAATAAAGCAGTTTGATTTTAAAAAGAAGGAAATCAGGCATATGTTGCAACACAGAGGAAACTCAAGGACATTGTTCTGTGAAATAAAGCCGTCAGAAAAGGACGAAGGCAGGACGGGCCCATTCATAGGGGGTATGTAGAGCAGTAAAATCATATGGACAGACAGGGTAAAGGTGGTTGTCAAGGGCTGGGGGGAGGGACGGGAAATCAGGGCTTAATGGGGACAACTAGACTTTCGATTTTACAAGATGAAAAATTCCAGAGATCTGTCGCACAACAGTGACGATACTTAATCCTATTTATCTGTACACTTGAAAAATGGTTTAAGGCTCAAAGGAGTAGGGTACCAGCCCCATACACGGGAGGTGGTGGGTTCAAACCCAGCTCCAGCCAAAAAAAAAAGAAAAGAAGAAAATGGTTTAAGATGATAAGTTTAATGTTTTTGCTATGATTTTAAAAAGTTTAAAGAAGAAAAAGATGTTTACTTTAAAAAGCCTATGCTACTAAAGATAATTGGCAATAACATTTCTAAATACCTATTTACTTGAGAGTGAGTGAACTTATGCAAGGTCATTACAATAGTCTCTGGCACATGCTGAGCATTAGAAACAATCACAGCTATTCAAATAATGAAATATAATGTGGGCAGTGATACTATAGGGGTTAGTTCAGAGAAAATTGCAGCGTCGCAGTAAACTAACTGGAGGATGACGTTGGCTCTGCGTGTGTGAGTGATTTAAACGATAGACAGCACGGCTGCTCTGCTCTGAGAGCCCGCTGGGGGGGAGGCAGCTTGTTATCTAACCCTCTCAACCGGCATTCAGAGGAGGCACTAGTTCCTATCAGACTGTAAATTTTTTGAGGGCAGAGTCTGTGTCTATCTTGCTCAGCATTGCATATTTCATGTCTTCCCCAACTAGAATAAACATCTGTCAAACAAATAAATTTTACAAGTGCGGTGAGTGTGCCACAGGCCACTTCCCCAGTGATGGAATCTGGAGTCAGCTTGCAGACCAGCTCTGCCCAGCCACAAACTATAAGGTTCTGATCTGCTGTGTGCCCTCCGGGGGTGAAAGGGCAATTCTTCCATTCCAGAAGGAAATGAGAACATTCCAAAACTAAGTTCTCTGCACTTGGACAGCTGGGAGGGCAAAAGGCTTGGAAAGGTAAGTTGTTTGGAGTTTGGAAAAGGGGAACAGTGATGACATCATAACCCAGTGACAGAAGAGCTGGCACTTCCTGAGTCCTTACTGTAGACAGGAATGATGTTAACTCACGTGCACTATTTCATTTGCATTTTCTTGGTGATGCTGAGTTTTTGAGGTGAGGAAAATGAAACTCAGAGATTGCAGGGCATTCAACTAAGTCTGTCCAGCTAGTAAATAACACAATCAGAATGCAAATCCAAGCAGTGCCACCTCCGGTTCTGTGCTTTGAATAATGCTTGAGAACTGAGTGAATGATACTAGGACTTAGGGTGCTCGGCTAGGGTGAAGACTACAGGTACATCATCAGGGTATTCTGATGTTACGGGAATGTGGAATGGACAATGTTTGGTTCAAACCCAGCTGTACCACTTAAGGGCTGTGTGAATCCTGGCACATAGCTTCACATCTCTGAACTGGAGGGAAGATTGAGGCTAGAGTGTTTCCAAGAAAAGCAGCACTTTACATCTTTTGTATTAACCTGGATGGAAGTGGAACACATTATTCTTAGTAAAGCATCACAAGAGTGGAGAAGCAAGAATCCTATGTACTCAATTCTGATATGAGGACAGTGAATGACCTAGTACATGGTGGGGGTAGGGGTGTGGAGAGCAGACAGAGGGAAGGAGGGAGGGGGCAAGGGCATCACGGTGCATGGTACACCTTTTGGGGATGGGACACAATTATAAGAGGGTCTTTATCTAACACACACAATCAGTTTAAGCTTGTTCTTTATACCCTCAATGAATCTCCGACAATTAAAAAACAAAAGCTGGGTGTTATGGCAGGTGCCTGTAATCCCAGCTACTCAGGAGGCTGAAGCAAGAGGATCACTTGAGTGCAAGAGTTCGAGGTTGCTGTGAGCTGTGGCACCACAGAACTCTATTGAGGGCAACAAAATGAGACTGTCTCAAAAAAAAAAAAACATTTATGAAATATTCTATGTGTTGTCCACCTCTTTGTAAAATTTTGTAATAAATGTGAAAAGAAAAGAAATGAAAAGGAAAGAAAAGAAAATAGAAGAAAAGAAAGGTGGCCCTGTGAATTCAGCATCTGGTCAGCGGCCAGACCCTGGTTTCTAGATCAGGTGGGTCCCTGCTCTGGGGCAGGGGCCAGGGAGCTGGACTCAGAAAGGCCTGCGAGGGGCCGCTTAGACTCCCTGGGGCTGAGCTACTGGATTTGGACAGTTCCTCGAGACCTAGGGGACCTTCCAGGTCAGACCAGGAAATCTGGAATTCCCCGCACGTTCCTTTCTTTCTTCCTCTACATAAGAGCTTTTCTCTTCATCTCACAAATGAGAAAAGAGCAGAGTCTGCACCTCAGGGAGACACGTAGGAGTTTTGTTTCTAAACACTCCTCACTGCCGGGGTGAGTGCTCCTCATCACTGGTGCTGACACGTGAGTCACCTTGCTGGTCCTGGGAGTGCCACTGTGCTGAGTGACAGAACAGACTGCCAGAAGCAGAGGTCCGTCCTACCTTCTTTCTGTTTTCCTGATAAAGCCACAACATTGCCCGTGAGTAGGGGCAGCTGGATGCTGGTGGATGTTACGTAGGGAAGGCCAGGAGTGGCCTTCACCTTCTGAGTCGGCAGGAGGCCCCTGCTCCCTTCTGAGATGGATGTCTGCAGACCTGCGTGGTGGCCTGTGTCAGCAGGAGCAGACATTCACCAAGCTCCTCTGTGGGCCAGGCACCATCCTAGGTATTTCACTGAATCCTGACAACGGTGCTGTGAATTAAGCACTAATATTTCCATTTTATAAAAAAAAAATAAGCACACCTCAGAGACACTCCGTGACCTCACTGGCATCACAGTGCTAGTCAGTGAGCGGCTGGGAGTAAAAATGAATCTGTTTATCTTCAAAGCACAAGCCTGTCCTCTACAACAACGGGACTTGTCCCCGCACATTACTAATTCAACCCTCCCGCGCACATTACCGCCCGTAACCTTCATCCCAGCAGGTATGCGTACCGCAGCCATTCTCAGGGAAACCAAGGCTCAGAGAGGTTAATTAAATCACTCAAAGCTGCAGATTCACAACCCCCTCATTGCTTTATCTAAGCCTTAATAACACCCTTGTGAACGGGTCCTGGGTTATAACCTGATGTGATCGATGTGTTCTTTTTTTTCCCACAGAGCTCATATTCTACTGTGGAAGTGACATCGGGAGATTAGAATGGAGGAGGTTTGCAAGAAAGAGTCCATGAAGCAGTGACCCGTGAATTGAGACGTAGTTAGGAAGCTAGAAAGCTGGTGTCGTGGGCTGAGTACTTGTGTCCCCTCTCAAATCCACTTGGGGAACCTGACTCCCATTCTGATGGTGTCTAGGGTGGGGCCCTCACAAGGGGATGAGGGAACTATGAGAAGAGGATGAGAGAGAGGCGAGCTCTTTCCACCGTGTGGGGACACAGCAAGGTGACCAACTGTAAGCCAGGAAGCAGCCCCTGACCACATCTGCCTGTACCCAAATCTTGGACTGCCCAGGCTCAGAATCTGTAAGAAATAAATGTCTATTATTTCAGCCAGCCAAGACAGTGGGACTGGAATCTAGTGCAGGGAGGCCACGGTGCCCTGTTTCTGCCTCCTGCATTCTCCCTGCAAGGAGAGGAAATTGTTAGCAAGGCACAGTTTCCTACGGTTACTCACAGGCTCTGCCTACACCTGTGTAGGCCTTTCAGGAGTCGGGGAAGAACAAGTCCAGGGGAAGTTATTTGCTTTCACTGGGGAGCAAGCAATAGACATATAGCCATTAACTGAAATGGTTTTAGACATTAAGCCAATTTCTGGGGGAAATGGAATCTGGATGAACTGGCACCTTTGAGTATATCTGACATTCACTTCTTTTCATGGTTCCCAATACAATTTCACCAGCAAAAATCGTTCCTTAGTGTGGAAGCTGCAATTGCCGCATACACGAAACCCCTCCGGCCTTGGGGAGTGGGGAGTGAGCGAGGAGGGCGGAGATTCTTTTCTAGTGTGAGTGGTTTTTGATAGACTGACATCATGTGAGAGCCCCAAAGGACTTTAGATTCGGCTGAGTCCAACCCCCTCATCTGGTAAGTGGGAAACTGAGGCCCAAAGGAAGGACGTGACAAGCTCAAGGGCAAATGCACTCTGGTGGTAGAGCTGAGAAGATAACCCTCATCTGTCTGTCATGAAAACAGACTGTTCTAGAATATCAAGTAGATTAATCAAGGAAATTAATTGCATATAAAATTGTTGAAAGTATTGAAAGTACAGGAAGAGGATTCGGGAAAGCTGATGATATTCAGTTTCACTGCTAGCTGTCAAATAATTTGGAATTGCAAGAAATTGCCACCAATGACTGTATTTGCAGCGCCAAAGCAAGTGATTTTCAGGAGAAAGCATGGAGATTCTGCAAAATCTCGTATCTGCTGAAGTCAACGCAGAGAAGCCGTAATAAGGCTCCTACCTCTTATACTTGCCAGCTTCTGTTGCAAAATTTAAATCATAACCCTGGTGGTAAGGAATTTTCAAAAACTGGTTCCCAGGCTTGCAGCCCTGTGAAATAGGGGGGCAGTGAGGGGGAGCACACACGGTGCTGAGCTGTGCGCGGCTCCCTGGCAAGCAGTCTGCTGCAGTCTCTCTCTACTTTCTTCTATTGCCCTTTCCTTTCCACCTTCTTTCCTCTTTCCTTTTCAGAAGATTTGGTGAGGGACTTGGGGACTGTTGTCTGTTTGGGCTGAGACCTGTCTCGTATAGGATGAGAGACGTTTGGATTGAACGGTAGCATGCACGAGGTGGGGGAAAGGTCTTTCCAGATATTTGTAAATAAGCAGAACCTATCTTATAAGACATCTGGGCGTGTTTACATAGCAACTAGAAAAAGTCATACAACATGGTGGGAAAAAGAACAGGAGACAGCAGTGGGTCACGCGACTATAGGTCTGGCCGAATCTGAGCTCTGGCTCTGTCTCTGCTCCTCACTCCCTCGGAGCCCCTGAGCATCTGACTTCATCTCTCGAGGTCTTAGCCATCAAAGTAATAAAAGCACTGATATCACGGTGTTCTTGTGAGAAGTACATGAAAGAATACACACTACTTAGGACATAGTGAAAATTGTGTAGTGGTCCTAATATTACTGTAATTATTTAAAATTATTATTAGTAATAATCGATATTGGTATTATCAAAATTAGGGCTCAGTTTTGCTGAGGTCAGTAGAATCTCTGCAGATGTGTATTAAGTACAGTGTATTAAATCACTTTCAGAATCATTAGAGAAGCTGAGGAAGCTACCTTTTTTTCTTTTTTAACTACATGTTAAAATTTATTCCATCTTCACAATTAGATGCATTACTGAGCAGAGTAGGTAAACAAACAAGGCAAATAAAGCCAACACTTTACACCACCCTGAGCCCCTCCCACACTTAGCCAGGGGCAGCAGTTGGCATTTTAAGGGTAGCAGGTTGACTTAAGTCAGTGGCTTGGGTTGAAAGCTGGCAACCCAGCCTCGCTAAAATGCTTTGCAAGGACTCCAAGCATCTTCATTCCTAGACTGCACAGTGAGCTCTGAAATGATGTTCACTGCAACATTCTTGAAGCTTTCACATCTTTTTTTTTTTTCCAGTAAATTTTTTTGTTGTTATTGAGACACAGTCTCACTTCGTTGCTCTCAGTAGAGTGCTGTAGCATCATAGCTCACAGCAGCCTCAAACTCATAGGCTCAAGTGATTCTCTGGTCTCAGCCTCCAAAGTAGCTGGGACTACAGGTGCCCACTACAACGCCTGGCTATTTTTTTAGTGTCGAGGTCTCACTCTGGCTCAGGCTGGTCTCGAACCCGTGAACTCAGGCAATCTACCTGCCTCAGCCTCCCAGAGTGCGAGGATTACAGGCGTGAGCCACTGTGTCCAGCTTTCAGTAACACTTTTTAAAAATTTCAGATTAAAGTAAGAGTACATATGATTAGGTTACACTGTTTGCTTTTGTTAGGTAAAGTCCAAGTTGTAGTTGAGCCCTTTGCCCAGGGGGTGTGCCGTCTACCCTATATGATGCGCCTTAGGTGATAACTTACCGAATCCCCTCCTTCCCTCCTCTTTCCTCTCTCTCCCCCCACTTCTTGAATTTAGTGGTTTTTCCTCGTGTGGGTATGTAGTTTTCATCTACTAGTTTCACATTAGGATTCAGTTGACTGGCTGCTTGCTTTTCCATGCTTCTGATGCTTTATGAAGGAGAACATTCTTCACCTCCATCAGGTGAATACAAAAGATGTAAAGTCTCCATCTTTCTTTATGGCTGAAAAGTATTCCACGGCATACATCCAAGCTTTCACATCTTCATCTGACACTTCCTGCTAAGGCAGGGAACTGTCCGTTAAAAGCTGTCTTCCTCTTCGCTAATCCAGGTACCAGTCATCTTTTTTTTCTTTCTTTCTTTTTTTTTTTTTTAATTTTATTGAATGG
Source organism: Galagoides demidoff (assembly GCA_963574575.1). Taxonomy (NCBI): domain Eukaryota; kingdom Metazoa; phylum Chordata; class Mammalia; order Primates; family Galagidae; genus Galagoides; species Galagoides demidoff. Next base: position 43,615 of record CAUYQV010056773.1, on the reverse strand, counting down.
TAACTATGTACATTAATACACTTCTGGGGTACAGTGTGGGGTTTTCACATGCAATCCGGTACCAGTCATCTTAACTGTTACTCTATATAAAAATAAATATATACAAACAATTACAGATGTATAAAAATAAAACTGTTCTCTGAATCATTGATTGGAACTGTTGTGCCCAGATCACTTTTCAAAGCATTAGTTCCTTGAGAGAAAAGAGGTCCTAACCAATTGCCTCCAGAACAGTCACCCCCCCACAGAGTATATAATCTCCTTTGTAGCAAAAATCAAGCCAGGCCAGCTTCATCATCCTGACCTGTCCACATATCACTGTCTACACTCAGCATATATTTAGAGCTGGTCCCAGGCTAAACACTGCAACCATAACCCCAAGAAATTCTTCAATTTTAGCACACTGAGTTCCTCCACGAAGCCAGAGCAAGTGAGAAATCATCTCAAAGAAGAGTTCATTACCTTTCAGGAGGGACAGGACAACATCAAGAAAGAAAATAAAGCTGCTCTCTTCTAAATTCTTCACTAACTTCAATGCTATTTTCACAGTCTTAGCTGAAAAAAATACAGAGTCCTCAATTTTCTCATCTGAGAAATCCATTTTCAAGGTGACTGTCAAGGTCAAGAAGAGGTTTTGGGCTTTTCTTGGCCATGGCCCTTGAATTCCTGCCCTTTAATAGGAATCTCTTCCTCCTTTATTGCTTTGTGAACATACTGCTGGTGATGCTTGAGGAGGATGGTCCCTGGAACCGGGAACTGTCCCCCTTGAGAGCCTTCTCAGCAAACCAGCGACTGAAGCACTGGCTGTACTTGCCCTCTATGCCAGCACCCGCATCCCCTCCACTCTTCCTGGTGATAATGGTCAGAAGCTGCCTCTTGGCTGAGCTATTCAGGACCACCTTAGTGAACTGGGTCACCTGAGGAGCTATTGCTTCCTGTTTTGATTCAAAACCTTCTGCTGACTTGGGAAGCTGCTGGCCCAGCTGATAACTCCAGAACCACTTGCTCTACCAATAAATAGGAGGTCAGAAAGACCAAAAGGCATCTGCTAAATTGGAAAACCGTCTGTTCAGATACTGTCTTGAGGAGGCCTATGCCACCCCTGCATGGTCAGAAAGGCATCAGAAAAATATTAGACCTGTCCAGAATGGTGCACAGAAAGAAAAGTAGCAGAAGATATAGCCTCCACTCCATCTTCACCTTCCAAATATCAGAGAAGTGCATCTAACCCAAATTCCATCCTGGACCCGAGCTGTAAAGGAGTCTGGAAAATGTAGTGTTTAGCTGTGTAAGACTCCGCAGCCCAGGAAGACACAGGGGAAGCTGAGGGCCAATCCACTATCTTACTCACCAGGGAACTGAGCTTTCCTCACCTCTCACGTTTGCATGAGGAGGGACCTCCGAGGCAAGCACTCCTGGCCACTCTTTCCTTTCATTACTTTTTCTGGTGCCAGGAGCAGGTGTGCAGTACCCAATCACCACGAGCTCAGCTCAGCTCCGTCAGGCTTCTTTTTGGGTTCTGCTCACTGCCAGGGAGGTGCATTCTCCTCCCCTGCCACGCACTCATCTTAGCCTGAAGGTCCCGGTCCTGCGCAGAGGGGCTTGCAGTTGTCCAGACAAGGCTGGTGAATAAATGTCTCTCCTTCAGGGCTACTTTTAGCAAACCCACTTGCCTTAGCTGCTAGGCCATGTGCTCTTAACAGCTGTTTTCACTAATGACACTCACATTTTGACTTCCAAATACCACATTCCCGTTCAGTGCAATTGATACCATAGTTATGCAGGGGATAGTGGTTTTATATAATGACCCATTAAATTTTCATTATCAGAGCATAACCGGACAATTAACAAACAAATGACAAACTGAATGAGAAAACTCAGAGGCTGTTAAAATTCGATTTTAAAAATACAAAGAAAAATTTTCACTCAACAAATTAAGAAGTGTTAATTCTCAGTGTGAGCAGTGTATAATGTTGGTAGACAAATAAATCCATATATTTGGAGAGAGAAATTTTATGATGCATATCAAAATCATATGATTTAAACCAGAAATCCTATGTATCTAAGCACTTCTCCTAAGGGAGAAAAATCAGTTATCCATCTCGGTGTCTTTAATTATAGTGAAAATTAGAATTGCCTCAAGGTTCCAAACTAGGGCACTTGTTAAATAGTTACAATACATAGAATTTTGTGCTGCCATTAAGAAATGTCTCAGTATATGGACATTTGACGTCATCTGGAAATAATCATGGCATGGCAGTAAGCGAAAAGATTATAAAATTGAGCATAACATTATCTTAATTTTGTAAACATATATATGTGTACATATATTTATGTATACACAGGTACGCATATCTGTGGCCTGATATGTGGTCTCTAGATGTCTGTAGTGATGTAGACATTTACGGATGTGTGTTTGTGTATATAGATATGTTTATAGGTATGCACGTGGATGAATATATGTGAAAAATTCAACCATGACTACAGGTACTTTCTAAAGTTTTCTACACTAATAGTAGAACTGGAGCTAAAGGGACTGGAGAATGACGCATACCAGTGTTTTTAGGTTTGAGAAGTTGAGTCTTTCTGCTACTGTCTGCTATTTCTGCTTTCTGATAAAACTGCAGCCCCGTGAAAAGAGGTTTTGTTATCTTGATGGCTCTTTTATAACTAAAAATCATGATTATTTTACCATTTATTATACAAACAACCTTAGGGCCACATTAACCAAAGTGAAAACCTTTGCTGATAATCTGCCGCCCTAATAAGCCAGCTTCCTTTTGTCCCTGTTCCCTGCCTGTTCTAATCCATATGCATGTACTATTTGTTCCTATAGCAATGTTCTTAACAACGTTCTTACAACACGGACACAATTTTCTGATTGTTTTTTTCTCTTAGGTATTTTATAGCAAAGCTTTCTCCCTGATTCAGTCTCTGGGTAAGGCAGGAAAGCAGCTGGAGGATGTGTGCGTGTCTGGGTCCTTTGGGCTTTTGCTTGCAGCCTTTAGCAGCCTGGCAGGTGTGGATGCTGCCGGGCAGGTCTAACCACAGCGGTCAGCGGCCAGCGCCTGGACTGACGCCTGGGCAGGAGAGAGCTCCAGGTTAAAGTAGTGCCAATGCCAGGGTGGAGGAGTTACCATCTTTTGTGTTGCTCTGTTGCTAACGGCCCTATTCCTGTTTCTGTCAGGCTCTGAGGCATTCTGGAATCTGTCTTGGACATTGAGTCCGGGCCAAGGGTGGGGCTCTGATGTTCCTTACCTGAATGAGCTCTATGGAGTGGGAGGGGAACTGTGACTGTTCAGTGTTGCCTGTGTCCCTGGCCCTGTGCTCAGCTCTTAGGAGATATTATTTCCTACAGCTTTTCTAATAGCCCAGGGCAGTGGAGTCCCAGGTAGAAACAGATTTGAGCACCAGGCCACCTGTGTTCCAGTGCCATCTCTCTCACCTCCCTGTTGTGATGTGGCTTAGACTATGAGTCCTTACTGTGGCTGTGACTTAGCTTCCTTACCTGCAAAATGGGAATAAACAATAATACATCCCTCTCAGAGCTGTTGTGAGGACTAAATGAAATAAGATGTATAGAGGCTGGGAAGGTGGGCTCACACCTATTATCCTAGCACTTTGGGAGGCTGAGGAGGGAGGATTGCTTGAGTCTAGGAGTTCAAGACCAATACAGGCAATAGGAAGACCCTGTCTGTACAAAAGATAAAAAATAAATAACCAGGCATGGTGGTGGGTGTCTGTAGAATTAGCTATTTGGGAGGCTGAGGCAGGAGGACTGCTGGAGCCCAGGAGTTGGAGGCTGCAGTAAGTTATGATGATACCACTGCACTGTAGCTGGGCAACAGTGTGTAGAGCACACAGGGCCTGGAACATAGGCTTGAGCCTGTGGTGTGTTAATTCCACCATTGCTGGTAGTGACAGCAACTCAAGGACATGATACCGTTATCCTCAATTTAAAGATGAAATAGGTACAGCTGAAGAACTTGAGTAACTTCAGCTTACAAAGATGGTGTACTCAGTGCTCTTCACTGATAGAATATTTAGCATCTTATTTGTACTTTTAAACTCAGAAAAAAAGCTCCAGTATTCCAATGGTTGCCACTGGCCAGGCAACAGACTGGTTATTAACACGGAATGCAGACAATTTGCCTTGTAAGTACCTATTTGGTGGTTCTCAGACTGAGTTGAATGAGAAGTGTCTTAGAAATTCTCAGTATCCAGATATACCTCAAACTAAATTAGCATTCCTGGGGCTGAGACCCAGGCATCCGTATTTTAAGTTCCTTGGGAGAATTCTGGGTGAAGGCAAGTTTGAGGACTTGTGATTCAGCTGCCCATGACACTCCTTCACCAGATGGTTCCAGGGGTGGAGAGAGGGGAAGGGAAGGAAATGCTTAGTCGAGTCCCTTGCTCAGCTAGCATGCTTAGGACGGCTGTGATGGGAGCACTGACCTCCAGTGTGATAAGGCTGTTTTCAGGGGTCAATCAAAGGCCTTTCATGTAGCCTTATGCATTAATACAGGCCCCATGCATCAGCTGTCCATACCAGGCCCCATGCATCAGCTGTCCATACCGACCTTGCTCAAAAAAGTAAATAAATTTTTATACAAGGCAAAATAAATAATGTATTTTATACCAGTTTCCAGTCTATTGTAAATACTGGAGTTATATAGTCTCATTCAAAAAGAAAACTCCCAATTTACAGTGAAATGAAAAGCCAGCATTCATTTAGCACTCTTTCGTGCAATATGGTATTTATTATGTGTGAAATCCTTTACATTTGCCAATTTAGTATTAGTTTGCTTGGGCTGCCATAGTAAAATGTCACAGGCAGGGTGGCTTAAACAACAGAAACGTGTTTATTTATAGTCCTAGAGGCTAGAGGTGCAAGGCCAAAGTTCACGTCTGTCTTCCCTGCCTTGTACGCAGCTGCCCTCACACCATGGACTTCCTCAGGTGAATGCACTTAGAGAGAGACATCTCTGCTCTTTCCTCCCCTTCTTATAAAGCTACATATTGGATTAAGAGCTGCACCCTTAAGACCTCATTTAACCTTGATTATCTCGTAAAAGCCCCGTCTCTAAATACAGTAACATGGGGGGTTAGAGCGTCAACATGTGAATATTGAACGAGGACAACTCAACCCATAACACCGGTGTTATTTTTCAACCACCTTGTGAGTTGTTTCCATGTTTTGGATGAGAAGCAAGCCTAGAGAAGTTAAGCAACATCACCAAGGTCACACAGCCAGATTTCGAATCCAGAGCTGACTTCAAAGCCCCATATGTCTGTCACTACCTCCAGAGCTCTCACCCATATTTATACCAAAATGCAGTGTCCTTTTGTCAACTGACTTCTATCTATTTGACAATTAATTTCCCTACAAATCTCTTTTTAATATATTAGCAAAAGAGACAAGTTTCAGATGTCCTGTTAATTCCTCGTTACTCACTATGTATCGCACGGATGACCCCTTGTTCCAGGTTAGATATCAGATTTGCACCTTGGGACGCTCATCTGGAGGGAGAGACAGACCAGAAAACAGGCCAGTCCGGTGTGGAGCCCGCTCTGCTGGCGGTCCTGGCTCTGCTGGAGCTCAAAGCGGAGCATCTGTTCCAGGTGGGAAAGAGAGTGGTTGAAGTTAAAGAGGTTAATGAGTCCCACGTTTTATTTTAGACAGAGAGACAATAGGTGGAGAGTGGGAAGGGAAGAAGACATTTCCGGAGGAGTAATAAGCCCACCAAGGGAAGCTGCAAGAGACCTGCCTGCCCGGCGGAAAGCTGCACCTCAGGTGTCCCGGCTAATTTCCCTGACAAATCTCACTGCTGCTGTGGATCTGGGAATGTTATTCTGTCACCTGGGCAGTGACAACAATAATAACAACAATAAGAACAGATAACATTTAGGGAGTCTTATTTCTATGTCTGAATATTTTACTTGCTTTCTCCCTTCATCCTCATAGCCACAATTGGTGGGGGGGGAGTTCTGTTTTTATCCCCTTTCTACAGCTGACGTGACTGAGGCACCAGTGCAGTTGAGCGCTTTCCAAGAAGGCTTGCAGGGCTGAAAAGGCTAAACACAGATGTGGCTTTGTGTGTTTCAAAGGAGCCATCACTTGTGGGATACATATGTAAAAATGTGAAACTACCAAACACCCACATTTCAACACCGTGAAATGATTGACATGTGTACCCAGCAAGTGTGCACACGGAGGCACGCCGTGCATTTATTTATAGTTTGTTTCATTCTCGCAGGGGTTCAGGGGAGCTATAGTTCCGGATTAGGCCCGACTGACCAACAGATCGATGCGCGCTGCATGCTGGGAGGAGCAGAAGCCTTTTACCGGCACCTGCGGAAGCATCTTCTTCCCCTTCCTTGCTTTGCATCATGGTCCTTTGCAAAAAGGACAAAGATTAAAACTTAAAGGAAGAGGAATCAACAGATGTCATGGATATTTTTAAGCCAATTACGGAGGCATCCCTGCAGAGGCAGGCACATGAAATATAGATGTGGCTTCCTGCACAAATTTGATTTATTTCTGAGATCGTTCCTATATCACAGCTCGAGCTGCATTCCAATGTGTTAGGAACAAGCCAATGAGTATTTTAACCTGCAGATAATTCACAAGGCTTATCATGGCAATGACCGCAGAACACTGTTTTCCCTCCTAGGGCTGATAGTAGGAAAGATTGCTTCAACGCTCCTGCGTGACCAGTTCAGCAGGTAAATATCTCCTCTGTCCCTGTTCTTGGGGGAGGTCTTACTGGAGCAATGGTGGCCATGAAAACAGGCTGTCCCTCTGAGGAGGCGGGGTGCTCTGAACGGTTTTAATCTGTAGCCTCTGCACCTCACAATAGCATTCTATGTAATAATACCTATTGCCTTGTGCAATGATAGAGATGACCCATTGGTAAGGACAGGTGTTCTGTCTAATTCCCTAACACATAATCATTGAGCTCCTAATTTGTGCTAAGCACTAGAAATGTAATTGTGAATAAGGTAGATAAGATCACTGCCTCTGGAACGTGGGGCGGAGTGGGGAAGATGCCATTCAACAAGGAACAAGAAGTATGGTGAGTATTACACAAAGTTATTGCTCACCCTTCCTCCTTTCCTGTGTGGTCCCTGGACCAGCAGCAGCAGCCTCACTTGGGAATGTGTTAGAAATGCACCTTCTCAGACCCCACCTGCAACCTACTGGTTCAGAAACTCTGGGTCTGCCAGTCCAAGTTTTAATAAGCCCACCCTGATGACCTTCACGCTTGCTCAAGTTTGAGAACCGCAGTCTTAACCTAATCAAGAAGAAACCCATGGTAGCTGGATCAGGATAAAAGAAAGATATTAGTATGGAGAACACAAATTGATCAGTAAAGCTGACACTACAAGCTTCATTGTTACCTGTGGGGGAGGAATGTGTCTGAGGCCACTGCAGTGTATCTGCTGGGTACCTTCTTTATCTGCATATACAGACCTTGGAACCTGCTGTGGGGAGTGGCCCTTCTAGTGCAAGTGACTGTCAGCTCAGTGCACGCAGCATTGCCAAACCACCTTATAAACTCACAGTGCACAAAAGTTTAGGCCTTCAGTGTCCATTCAAAGGAAGACCTGAGTGGCTCAGCTCACCCCAGGAGAATGGAAGTTAAGGGGGTCCCTTTCTCACATCTATAATTCAGGCAGTGTTAGAACCAGAGGCAGCTGTGCCACATATTAAATACTGACTCTGTAATGCATCAGCCTCAGCCTCAGTGAGATGTGGATGGGCTCAGAGTCTCACTGATTAGCTGATCCTTTTCTTATGTTGGAGAGAGGGAGCAAAACTCTCACTCTCTATGGAAATAAGAGACTGGGCTGAGAATCATGGCTCCTCCAAAAAAAGAAAAAAAAGAATATGTCACAAAATAAATAAGGTGGGTTGCACTCCAGGTGGGAGTCGGCTTGGGAACATTCGGGGGTCACAGAGAAGACATTAGCCTGGGTTGATTTGACTCTCATTCCCCCAATTGCATTCGTTCAAATTTGTATTTTCTGACTTTTCTCTATTTCTCTACCATTGTTTTCCAACTTCTTTTCTCTCTTTCTGGCAATTTCTTTCTCCTATACCATTGCCTTTTTACCTGGCTACTGTTACTGACTGAGGCTTATATGACTCTGCAAAATGGCAGACCACCATTGGTGCTGTCGTAGGCAGAGAGGGCTATGTCCCTGCTTAGGAGAAGAGAGTGGTGTGGAGAGGTGTGGGGACATGGCTGCTGCAAGCAGGGGCTGATAAGAGCCTTGAAAATTAACCAGTGACTTGTGGGGCATAGGGTAGTCGGTTGCAGACATGCCCTGGAGGTGGCCTTGAATCTCATCAGGGGGCTGTCACAGGAAAAGATGAGGAAGGAGTGTGGGGCAAGAGCATCCTTCTCGAGAGGGCAGAGAGCAGGCTTAACTCCCTGCAGGTTCCTGAAAAGCAAGGTTAGTATCACAAACAGCCACAAAACAGCAGCAGCTACCCCAGGAAGCCTCAAGGTTCAAACTGGAGGAAGGGGCTTGGTCACCTTTGGTGTGAGAAATGCTATTTCTCACTCATGGCGTTCACCACCCAGTGCCTCCCATACCCACAGCACAGACCTATTTCATAAGCACTACAGCTCCTTACTCAGCCACAGCCTGTTCCGCACTGAGCGCGTCACCTATACTCCTAATTGCCCTTCTCCCAGGCTTCCTATCACAGGTAGAGACAACATAATGGGATAAATGCTAGTCAGATAAACAGAGCGGAAACTCCCGGCAATTCACACATCATGTAGCTCCAATTTCTCTACTGGAGAAAGAGTTATTGTCAGAGTTAGAGCAATTGTCAGAGTTATTTCTGGTGGTGTGAAATATGGAAGTTCCCTTTTCCCATTTGAGTTCTTAACCAATTAGGAAATAAGATGAACTAGGCAGCAGATAGAGAAATGAAACGTCCCTTATTGATGATAAGGGTTAGGTTGGAAGATGTTGCTCTGTTTAAGGATCAAAATGAGCTTGCTGGTTCCTCCAGCCCCAATGTTGGAAAAGCCCATTGAAGGGGAAACTTGAGTGTTCAGAGGATACCTCTGCTTCCCAGTGGTCCAGGCGGAGAGGGAGGAAGAGGACATTATTGATGTTGATGGGCTCTGATGGGATACCTCTAGCCTTTTTTGACACATGGACTAATGGAATTGTCTACCAACTACCTACCTCAATCCACCAGTGTGGAGAGGAGTGAAGGCAAAAGGCCAGGAGTATTTAAGGATAATTCTTTCATACAGAAGAACGTTTCAAGAGAAGAGAACATTTGCTACTGAGTAACCTTTATGCCTCTGCTATTTCATCTGCCCTTATTTTCTATAAACTGAAGAGTGTAAAATGAGGATGAGAATTCAAGTAAAAGAATAGTTATGAGAGCCCAGGGTAGGGAAGAATTAATCCGATCTGCAGGTCTGGAGAAAAGCTTGTCAAAAAAGGTTATGGATGAGGTAGATCTTGAAAGGTGAGCTGGTGTTTACTAGGAAAAGAATGAGTGCTTGTGAGAAGGATGGGCGGTGCAAAAGTGTGGTGGTGGAATAGTTTATCCTCATAAGGAATGCCCCTGTATCGTGAATGGGGGTTATGTGGGTAAATTGGGGGACGTGAGGGAATCTTCTGATTAGGTCAAGTGCAAAAAAGAAATGTATGTTTGGGGGGAGGATGGCCAAGGACGGGTACATCTTCCAGGCCTCTTCCTGGCAGGGGCTGGAAGTTGAGTCTTTGGAGAAAGTTCTCTTACTGATGAAGATCGTCCCTCTGCAGTTCTGCAGCCCTCTGGGGTGCCATTGCTGGGACACTGGCTTAGTTCCCTTGGGGAAGAGTCTCATTCTTTTACAAAGCATCACTTCAGTCCCCAGGGTGGTGGGGTGAGAGATGTTACTTGAAACTCTTCATAAGCACTTGTATTTTCTAAAGAGATGAGAAAAATGTCAGAGCAGACCGGGAATCTTTTGAACCTGTACAACACAGCTGTTTCATCTTTTGGGGTCAAAGGACTGAGTGGCTTTATTTTTTTTCCCAGAAATTCTTCATGAAAGCTACTTGGCAAATTGTGGCGTGCTGGTTGTGTCCCATCAAGGACATTTGTGTTTTTGCCTTGGAAGATAAAGTACTGCTGTCCCTTCCCTTTTAAGAAATCAGTACTTGTGCTGTTGGGAGGTCAGTGCTAAGTCATTGTCTCCCCGGAAGCATTTCCTTTTTTCTAAAGAAGATAGAAATTTCTCAGAATTAGAAAGTTGTGTGAAGTCGAGTGTGCCTGTCCCAGTTCTTCATCAAAGAGGTGGCAGCCCTGGCTTGGAGGGAGATACATAAGGAAGGAGTAGCTGAGTGTGCCTGATGAGCTGCCCGACACTTTAGGAGCCTTAAACACACACACACACACACACACACACAATAAGCAATAGGATCTTGTTATTTCCATTATTTCCGTTTAAGATGAGAAAACTGAACCCCAGGCCTGTTTAGCTTTGGGAAGATTTGCACTCTTCCCAAAGCGCCACACTGGTTCTCTGGAGCATTGCACCAGGAGTTAGAGCCAAACTTAATTTTTGATTCTTCAGTTTCTAAACCGGATTTCTGCTTCTCTTCTGTCAAGCTGAGTCAGTAGCCCACCATTTCCTTATCCTTAGGGGAAAATCTTCAAAGTGTGACTTTGATGAAACGAGGATGATATTTGTTCAATATCCAGAGAATTAGCATCCCACGATTAGGTCCTAATTTGTGAAATCAACAATGCCATCAGACTACTTTCAGAACTTTCCTTAGAAATTGCTCTCCAGGGTTTGAGCTCCATCATGAACATCACTCCATCATAGCTAAAACCTGTCTTTAATGTTTATATTTTTTGAAATTTAAATTAACGTATGCTCCTTATAGATAATTTGGTTTTTGCAAAGTGAAAACTCAGAGATGAAATTCTCTAAATTCCTATTAACTATCACAGATCACAGTAATATCTGGTGTTTTCCTTTTCCAATTTTTTTAATTGTTTGGGATTCGTTCATTGAGGGTACAAAGAATTAGGTTACACTGATTGCATTTGTTAGGTAATGTCCCTCTTATAATTGTGGCCAGCCCCCAAGAACCTTTTCCAGTTTTTATAGTTATACCATATTGAACCAAGACCCTCATCTATAATTTCTGATTTACAGAACTTCTCTTAGTCTCAGTCTTCTGCCTCTCTCATGGTTGACGTGAAGAGGAAATAAAATACTGCACGGAAGGTATGTAGCTCGGTGCTGGCCACAGAATTGTTCTTTAATAAATAGTGCCCGTCGTCACTGCCATCCAAGTTTGGTAATCTGCACCCAGTTGATGATGAACATTATTCATTGAATGGAATTGAAAGTGAGTGGCTTATACACAAAACTGACAGGGGATGAAACCAGTTTGGAGAAGCTTTGCCATCCTTATAAAAGTCGATGAGAGCTGTTATGTTTGCTGAAATCATAAAGAGATGCCACATGATATGCTCTTTGTCTTCCCAGAAACCTCCTGGATTTCCACTTTGGGGTTTTGGTGTTAAAACAAAACAAAACAAAACAAAACAAACAAAAGAGTTGACCACGTAAGTCCCATGGGGCGGGAGTCTCATGCCTTTTATTCATTGCTTGTCTGCCCAACGTACAGCACAGTAGCTGGTACACAATAAGTTCCCAGTATTTACCTGTGGAATTAATCAACGAGGAAATAGGCACTTAACAATTTTATAAAGGGTTACACAGTGTGCTTTCCACCCTTTCATTCATTCTCAGCATTCATGAAACGTTAAGCATGTACTTGGCATTATTACATCACTGTGGAGGGAACAGATGTGAGTTGGGTGTGGCTCCTGCCCTCGAGGAGTTTGCGGGGCAATAGGAGAGAAAACTCATATTATAAATGCCTCTGTCCTAAGGAGGAAATGATGAGTGATGAGAAAAGTACTTAGATAATGTTATGGGATTTTTTTAGGGGGGACATCCCTGAAATGATGTGGCATTAGTTATTGGCACCGGTGTCCATAACATTGGGAAAAACCTTTAAAGGTTATGAGTATACTTTGTTTATTCAGTCAACTGAGAAAATAACCAGCCATTCAGTAGATAAATGAGTTAGACTAAAACACACACAAGCACACACACATGCACACAGATGAGTGTACACATAAATACACATACAACTGGTAACTGAATTGCCCAGCTGTCTGACTTAACCAACTCGTTGATTCAATCAGAATAATTCATCCTTTTTAGGCATAGTTGCTCCTGCATATATTTCTGTGGCAGATGAGAAATTAGCCTGGCTCAGCGTCATGCCTCGACTCCTCACACTGAGAGTTCTTACTTCAACAATTCATTAACACCCTGCGTCTGTGCCAAGATCTCCCTTGCTTCCTTCTCCCTCTCTCCTTCATTAAACAGAGCGATTATGCAATCCTATCCCTCTGCCCAGGGCTCTTTCTAAAAATGTCCTTCTGCAAATGCTGCGGCTGCTGATTGGCACCTGAGACTGGGGGAGGTGGTGGCAGCTCCTCCCCCAAGTCCAGTTTGGCAAAATGCTTCATCTGGGATGGGCCACAGGTCACTGCCAATACCAATTCCACAGAAGAGCAAGAATCACAGGGAAGGGAAAGGGCGGCAGTGAGAGGAGGCAGAGTGGGAAGTTGAAGGGATGAGTCAAAGCATCAGGGGTGCTGGAGACTTGCTCTAATGTGGTCTCAGAGGCTCATAGTGCAGATGAAGGAACTGAGGTCCCAGCTGTGGCCTGACCTGCTCAGAAGTATACCACCGGCAGTGAGAGGACTGTGGTTGGCACTGAGCACACTTTCTCATGCTCTGCTGTGTCCTGACTCCTGAGTGGAGATGCAGGAGGTGAGCGGACACAGAGTGGGACCAGCAACAGTCCCTTTGAATGACTGAATAGGTACACGGTGTCCAGAGCCTGGAAGCAATTAATGTGGAGATGGGGAAAGGGTGGGGTTTGAGAAGAAAGGCTGTGCACAGAGGGGTGAGGGAATCTGAGTGAAGCAGCAAAGAAGAAAGTGGTAGTCAGTCGTTCCTGTCTTGAGACACACCAAACAAAACCAGAGCATCCCCTCCACTTCGACCTTCCCCAATCTTTCTGAAATGCTCTCAGGCTCTCAGTTCTTCAAAGTCCCCCAACCTTCATTCAAACCACAAGTCTCCCATAAACCCACAACTCACACACAAATGACTTTGCGGAGTTGTCTACAGTCTGGTTACTGCCAACTCTCTTTGCTTTGCTTTGAGTGGGAGACGTGATTAAATCAGAAGACACTCCATCCCTCCTCGCTATGCCTCTGTGCACCCCTGGGTGACATTAGGATGGGCTGTGCCCTCTGCTGCTCAGCAGCCACAGGGAACTAATAAGGGCTCTCTCCGTCCCTCCCCCAGCCTCATCCTCCCCCAGTCCAGCTCAGTGAGGAGATCCTCTGTGGGGACACGCTTACTGTCTTGGGTGCCCACTTGGGGAGTGACCACAGGACTGGAGGGGAACAGAAGTCCCTCTGAGACCTCTGTCCAGTGTTACTCCCTGTGATCTATCATAGACCCTCATATTCACTCTTGGTGCTAACTCCAGATGTGGGAGGGCGATAGAAGGAGCAATCTGTTCTCCACCAGCATCTAAGTCCATTTCAGCCTTTCTAGTACTGTTCTTCTTTTCTGGTCAGTTTTTTTTTTTCAAGTCATGGCAGATAAGAAAATATCCTTTTTACTAGTATTCTTCCCCAGAATCAGGACTGATGACATTTATGGGGTTCTTACTATGTACTAGGCACAGTTCTAAGTGGTTATATATTTCATATAAAACCTTCCTCATAGACTTTGAGGAAGTACCCCTGTTGTGACCCACTTGATACATAAGAAGACTGAGGTGCAGAGAGGTTAAGTAAGTTGCCCACACGTCAGGTGAGAGTGAAGCCAGTGCGTGAAGTCAGGTGGTGTCACTCCAAAGGGCATGCTCTTAATGAGTTCTTTACCTTTCTGTTTTAGTCCTGCATTGTGACTCTTTAAATCTTAGAAGCCAAGAATTTGGTATCCTGGGTTCTTCCTATAATGATTTTTCAGTGAATTTTTCCTGAATGGCAGATATCCTGGAATACAAGGCACACACTGAGGCCGCAGTGGGGGAAGAGATATCAATCTTAACACGTCTAGTGACTTTATGTATCATGAATATTTTTGAGAACATTAATTTGAAAAGCGTGCTAAGATAATAACACAATGGCACAGAGAGACAGGTCTAGTGAATAGAATCATTGCTTCTGATGCTGCAGCTGCGTGGAGGCAGGGCTGAAACAGAACTGGGTAGATGAAGAAGCACAAGGCTCATGGGCTCATGTGTCTCTACTTTCTGTTCTTTATACTTGGTGGATGATGCTACTGACCCTTGGCCACATTCCAGGTGCATCTTCTGCTAGTACAACAGCTTCGGCCTGCAGAGTGGAGTTTGCATGTAAGGCAAAACCCATGTGCTACGGGTAACATAAAAACAGCAAGAGGGATACAAGCTCACAATGACACAATATGTGGCATGCTGTCTGAGACACTCAGGGCCCAATCCACGCTTGCTCACACCTGCTCTGTGTGGTGGGTACTAGCTGAATCCACAATCCATGAGCCCAGCTCTGAATTTCTGGACTTCTTGAAATCCAGGTTCAAGAAAGCCAAAGGACTACTGAGAAAAGGAATTTCTTCTGCTCTCCATTTAAGAGTTGACTTCCAATTCTACAAGAATTTGTGTCACTAAGTCTCATCCCACCCCACTCCAGAGGAGTCCTTATCTCACTCCAAGTATGCATTGATACGGAAGGACAATCATTATTCCAAGGACAGAAAACAGGAGTACGGGAAGGCATTTCAGTAAAGCAGAACTTCATGGAGCAGAGGTGTCCAATCCTTAACTCAACCGAATTCAGGGTTTACCATGTCCTGGGCACTGTTCCCAAGCTATCTCCACATAACTCATTTGGACCCTCACAACAATCCCATGTGGAGGGTTGTATCATTATTATAGATGCTGTGACTGAGGCACAGAGAAATTGTGTAACTTGCCACAGGTTATATAGCAAGTCCTCACATGTGCCGCCACATAGATGTAGAATCCAGATGCTCTGGGACCTGAGTTATGCTGCTTACATGTTACTGGTTATTAGCCTTAGATAAGAGATGGCAGAAATCCCTGACCACAGTGATAGCTCATGGTAAAGCTATATTAGGAACAGAAGATCTATTTTACACCTGACTACATATATGAGCTAAATCTTGGGTTTTAAAAGGAGAACTTGATACTGTGACTGGAGGGCAATAATAAAGAACACCTTAATAAAGTAAATGTTATATGCCAGGGACCTTTTAAGTCCCTGTACTTACGGTTTCTCTTATGCCCTCCTCCTCGTCCCTTAATTATCCTTCTCTTACACGTGATTGCTGAACTCTTCCAAGCACTCATAGCTAGGCAGCAGTTGAGTTAGAATTCATAGCCCACTCAGGCAGCCTATGAAGTCTTAGTTTTTCCATTCTACTCAAAGAAGTGAAAGATGAATATACTTTTCCAAAGGAAAGAAAGGGCAGTTAACTTGATGATTTGGAACTCAGGGGTTTTGCCATTTGAAGGAACCCTCTAGTATCTAATCATAAAGATTAAATCATCTTTTCCTGGATTCACTGGGACTTGGGGGAAGATAGTGGGAGGGTGTTGGGGGGGGTTGTGACTCTTAGCTAAATTTCTTAGAAAACAGTGATAAATTGATACTGGACTACTCTGAGGTCCATGACCTAAGCCAGAGAGTTCTAGAAGCCATTTAAATGTTTCCACTTGACATAAGTTATGCTTAAGAAAAAAGAAAGACAATAAAATGTAGAAGCCCAAATTGAAGGTGATCCTTCATTTTTGAGTTGCATTCTGCAACTGAAAATGGGATCAGTATTTTCCACCTATTTTATTGAGAGTGAATTATGGTTTCTCAGAGGCTCTGAAATTCTATCATTGTCTGGGATACAACCTATTAGTTTATTAAGAGGGAACAGAAGTACATTTTGGGGGTAGAGTCTATGTCTCAGAGTCCACCTCAACTTACTTTGGCTCTAACAATCTCTTCTTCAGGACAGGCTCTCACTTTTGCTTGGGAACAGCTTAATCATTTCCCCCTAACTACCAGGCAAGTTAAGGGGCTGGCTGACATCTGGCCTCTCATTCTCAACATTATTAAAAATTGGATTTCCCAATCACATGACTATTGATCCAAGTTCCTCAAAGCTTCCAGTCTGCAGAAAGTGGCATTTCTGGGAAGGAAAACCACAGAAGTCATAGAAGTCACTTTGTTTTCTCTCCATCCATCCATCCATGCATCCATCTTCCCATCCATCCATGCATCCATCACAAATTTTACTTAGTGTTAACCCTGTGAGAGCTACAACGATGAAAAGTGCAAAGTTCAAAGGCTGAAGTTGCAAGAAGCTTGGCCTGTTCGAGGAACAGAAAGGAGACCAATGTGGTTGGAGGGTAGGGAACAAGAGGGATACCACAGAGGGAGGTGGGTAAAGAGTATAGATTTTAATTTAGTTGATTACACAGCATCAACAGAGAAGCTAGTTCAGAGGTGCTGAAATAGGTCAGGCAAGACCATGACTTGGCTTGTTTGGGGGATGGGAATGGAGTCTGAAATAAGGAATGTATTTAGGATATAATGTTTATAGAATGCCAATAGGGCTTACTGCTGGGTGAGAGGTAGATGAGTAAGGAAATAGGTAGAAATGTCAGATTTTTGGCTTGAGTGACTGAATCACTGCTGGTGCCTTTGCCTGAGAAGGAAGCAAACCAAAGTTTGGGCAAGATTAGAGAATCCAAGGTCTTCTAGCTGTAACTGTCCTTGACCCTCAATAGAAGCCAAAGACAGGTGCAGTGCTGCCCCCTATTTAGCTAAGAATGCATTTTAGGCTGTTCTTTGGTGAACAGCTGTGGCAGTCACAAGAACAGAGCTCTGAGGACCACTGAGAAGTGAGCATCTTGGCACCTGGGCCGAGCCTTGGAGCAGACGTACTGAGTTAGCACAGGCAGAAGCAGGGACTCAGACTTGGCTGTCTGGTGTAGGACCTCATTTCATATTATGTTCTCTGCTGCTTGAAGGGTACACAGGGATTAATTAGGGGATATCAAGAGGCACCTTTAATGCCTTGAAAAAATATGAGTTAGAGAAATTATCACCTTTTAATCCTTTTCATTTTTGCAGTGGTGTTGGGGTTCATGGTGTATTCTCATGGGCCTCATATCACCTGCTGCTCACTACAACCTGGGAGAAGTATGTCCAGTTGTCCTTTTATGAAGAAACTCTTAGTGCAATTAGGTAATATGCCTGACAATGGTCAGAAGGCTCATGAAGAAGGAGAAAAATAAAGGGGAATGGGTCTAGGGATAGAAGTGGGTTTTGTTGTTGTTTGTTTTTTTAAGGATTTGGTGTGTGTAGTGGAAAAATGGATAATATTTGCTTTTAAAATTTTTGAAGAAGCAAATATCAGCAGACGCACCTGGATCCGAATAGAAGAGGGAAGACTGCAGTTCATCACAATAGGCTCGGTAGACAGTCTACGTTCCTACGTCCTTGCATGTCTGTCTCTTTGACCTCTACCGTCTTCTTGTCCACTTTGAAAGCACCTATCCGTCCCCTAAGACCTAGCTCAGAAGTTAGAGATGATAGGCTTGAAGGTAATTTTTTTTACTCCAGGACAGGACTATTTACACTATAGACATCCAAAACCATTATCCTATTCATCGGGCTGTACATTTTTGAGGGCGGGCTCTGAGTTTATGCATCTCCGTTCCCCGCTACTTAAAAAAATGTCTAGCAAACACGATATTGCTCTGACATGCACAGTATGTGATGGGCGCCTTCCTTCTTCCATTCTTTGCCACAGCACAGAAAAAATATTTCATTATTAGTCTCATTTATTAGGCATTGCCTTTTTTTTCTCTTTTAGAACTTCTCCTTCATCAGAAGGACAGGCAGGTTTAGGATGTTATATTTTCATCACTTTTGCCTCCTTATCCTTATAAAATTGGAACTGAGATGGATCCATGACCCGGAAGTGATCAGTCTTTTGGCTAGCCATTAAAACACATATTGTTATTCTCTCTTTCTCTCTCTCTCTCTCTCCCCATCCTGAGAATTTGAATTAAGGGGACCCAAAGACTTTACTCATTAGGGGATAGACTTTCTTGATGAATAGTCATGTGGAGGTGAAACCAGATATCATATAGTATGTCAACACCTGTCTTAAATGATATTATCATGGAGGTCTGGGACCATGAGTAAGCAAAGGAAAGCAGACTATGTCCATTCCTTTATATTTTTTGTTGAGTGTCCAGATTCTGCAGATTGGCCCATTTGCCATCCACCTAACCCCCTTTTGTTGTGCCTTCCTGCTCTATATATGCTATAGAGCTAAACACTTCACTATCAGACTCCCTTTAATCCTGGGGTCTGCCAAACAGGTGACACAGGCTGACATTTGGGCAGAGCAAGTGAGCTATGTGAGGTGTCAACCAGAAGCAGGAAGATTGTATCTTCTGGCCCCCATGATGGTTGAGAAGTTTGGTTCTCTGGGAACTGAGGATTGACTTACTTTATGGTGTCTAGCACCAGGGACACTGAGTGGTGGGCAGCTGAAGTATCAGGGTCTGCATGAGAAATAGCCATCATTTCTCTTGGGTTAGCTCCTGTTTTAATAACATCTATGTTTGGATCTTAAGACTTTTATAAGCTAATTCATACCTAGGATAAATTTCTTTCTGCTTCAAGAAGATAAAGCAAACTCTGTTATTTTCAACCAAGCAAACTTGACCTATTGAGAAATTTGTATCAGGCACCATTGCAAACAACAGACCTTCACAGAAAAGGGAATCTGGGATTTCTGGGAATCTAACCAAGTTGAGTTTGTAGGCAGTGAGAATATAGTTAGTCCTGGATGATGGAATGTTGATAGTTAACTGTGCCCACCAGCAAAACAGGTAGTCACATGGCCTCATATGCTGAGCCTCACCAGGCTTAGTGGCTGATGCTTTGTAGACTAGGTTGTAAGCCCTGGCTAGAAAAAAGTATAATGCAGGGAACATCATTATTATCAATATTACCTAGGAGCTTTTTAGAGGTGCAAAATCTTAGGTCCCACATGTCAACTATTGAATCAGAGTCTGCCTTGTCTTAAGATCCACAAGCGATTCCTAAGAAAGAATTGTGGATGAGCTACATCATGCTAGGCTATGGAACTTAAAGAAAAAAAAAAAAAAGATAAGCTCCCCCAGGGACTGAGTATAGAGTTTATATATTGGAAGCTGATGTTTTTTAAGAAAAGCATATAAAATTCTGACAACAAAATTAGGTATGCAACTCTATGTATTTTTAGCAGGAGCACATACAAGTAAGGAACCCTGCAGCTTCAATTTCATTAGCATTGCAAAAAAACTGCCTCTGGCTTAAAGTTTTAGGTTTTCTGTTCAGGGTCTTTCTATGACTGCTCTAAAATCATCATTTGTTGCTTTTAGTCATGGGGTAAGTGTAAGCAAAAATCAAACTCAGAGACTGATCCTGTGGGTTTTTCTAGTACATCTGAGGTTGAATTGATAGCACTGATTGAACAGAGCAGGACCTTGAAAACAGGGTAATTATAGGAGCATTTGCATCATGGATGGTAGGAGTATTTACACCACAGAAATTGCCAAACCACTCCTCTTCCCATTTGGCTTCATATTTTTGAGGGAAGGCTCTGAATTTTATTCATCTCTGTCCCCTGGTAATTACAAAGGATCTAGTGGGCATGACATTGCTCTGATAGAAACAGTATATGATCAGGTCCTTCCTTCTTTGCTATGACATAGAAAGAAGCTCTATCATTGGTCCAAATGTTGGGCATTGCCTGTAAGGTAGAAGATTTACTGAGACTCCGGAGTGGCCAGGAAATAGCAGGGCTTTCCCAATGGGAGGCCACGGATCTGTTCCAGTAAGTGTACATTTTAGTCCCTCCCTTCAGTTTCGATAGGCACACTTGAGTGGAGGAAAGCATGGAGAGGACTTCCCAAGGTCAAGGGGGGCTTTTGGTTGTGTGCTATTTTGAGAAGATGTCATGGGAAATGAAATAGAGAGGGAGAGACAGGGAATGATGTGCTGGTCAGGGCTCCCCACTGGTCCCTCTGTGTTGCAGCTCTTTCAGGATACACTGTTGACTCAGAAGATGGCCTGAACTTCACTACATGTATTATAACTTTAAAGCACGTTCAATTCCATTGAGATAAAAAATGAGTAAGATACTCGTTTTGATTTGCCTGGTCTTTCATAGAGTTCCTAGCCCAACAAATGACAACATGTGACAAATGCTATAATCACAACAGCCACAGGAGACTACAGAAGAGTGTATGGAAAAAATCACACAACTATTCTTCAGGTATGGATCGGGGGAGGTTTTCTGCAAAGGCAATACTGGAGGTGAGCTTTGAAGGCTAATTTGGAGTTTTCCTGGCTGACAAGTCATCACTGAAGGCAGGGGTCAGTGAAAGGCATGTACGTAGTGAGGGCATGGCCCCTGTGCAACCTAGAAGCAGCTGGGGATGCCTAGGGTCTAGGTGGGCAGGGAGGAGTGGCCTGCTGAAGGGCTGGCACAGACAATATCCATGAATTCTTATTTCTGTCTTCCAATTCAGTAGTCTAAGGTCCAAATAATTTAAAACTTGCTTGAGATCACACAGCTATTAAGTATAGAGCAGGGTCAGGATTTGCAGTCAGGACTGAGACTTCATATTCTGGAACAATCTACTTGCTTTGCTGCAGACCAGTAGGCTCAATTCTGCAGGCACATCAGAAGCACCTGGTGGGAACCTTTTACAAAAGTACCAATGTCTGGATTACCTGCCTCCTCCCCGCCAAGCTTATAATTGGTCTAG
The DNA here is from genome assembly GCA_963574575.1 of Galagoides demidoff. NCBI lineage: Eukaryota > Metazoa > Chordata > Mammalia > Primates > Galagidae > Galagoides > Galagoides demidoff. The sequence goes on along the minus strand of CAUYQV010056773.1, from coordinate 22,642 downwards.
GGTGGGGTCTGGGCATTGGCATTTAAAAAAGTAATCTCCCCAGACTTGAGAACACTGGACTAAAGTATAATTAATTAAAAAGCAAGCATAACCTCATGCCAAAAGAGGAACTTGAATATTGCAAAACAGTCCTCTGGTCATACACGTCGCTACAGAGTGTGTGATGTGATCTCTGGTTGATCTTCCTTAGCCTATAGGAATAGACATTTCTGAGAAAATTTTTTTCTCCTTTATCATGAAGGAGAAAGCCCTTGAATCCTAAGCTTGGAAATCCAGGCACTGTTATATAAATGGATTAAAGATAGCCACTGTGTTTTGGCCCCTATGTTGTTTACTCCGTCACAGCAGGCTAGAACCATTAGCTCAAAGCTTGATGATGCCAAATCCAAATTCTTACACATTCAATTGCTTTAAATATATCCCAAATAAGCATATTTTTAAGGCATGCAAAATCTGCCTGGTTTGTCTACCCTATGAAACTGCATCTCTAGCTATAAACAAGACAAACCTGTGGCCGTAAGAGATCCTAAATCACGCTGACCTTCATAGCTCTGTGACCTGAACATCCCCACAGCCCAAATTGCTGCTGAACAACCCCACCTAGACACCTAGGTCCTCTCTCCAGTTGCCCTCTCCCACAGGAATTGTTTTACCTTCTCCCCTTCTGGGTGGGGCCCATGCCAATGGTCTCATGGAGGTCTCCTGCTATGAGGGACTTCTCTCTCAGGCAAACCTATGTAAACCCAGGCCAGTAAAGCTTGTTGTGCAATCCAGCCATCTCATGGTCCTGTCTTTCCTTGGTCAATCCCACAATACTTTAACTCATATGCACAATTAACTGAATATGCAGCTGTCATTTATAAGGTCTGCTTAGCAGTCCCCTAATAGAAGTGAGGGCAGTGACCAGGCTGTAGCTGTCCCCAGGATTATGGCTTTAACATAAGGTGAAAAATTAAGATATTATGATTGACAAGACAACCCAGAGACAGTATAGTCTGAACTCCAAAGGGTTCTGTGATGAAAGGGAGCCCTGCCATCTGCCTGTTCTCATAGCACAACTATTATTTGTTTCATGATAGGCTTGATGGCATGCCTGAAGTTTCCTCAGAAAGCACTGAGTTCTCCTTAGTCAAAGCAACAAAAAGAGTGACCAATAGATAGTCCTAGAGCTGGGGATGGATGCATATTATAGAAAAAAAATTAAGGAAAAAAAAACTACTGGGCTTAAAGGGACCTAGCTTCTAATTCTTGTTCTGCCAATTACTAGCTTTTTGACTTGGGTTAATTCAATTAATAATTATGGATACCAGTATCAGTGAGATCTAGGTTAGTCACAAGTATCAAAAATTCATACAGGCTTAAGCAATAAAGAACATTTATCATCTCCAATCCAGAGATAGCTCTGGTTTAAAGCAGAGCTTATTTAATGACTTAAACTATGTCACTGGCATGCAGTTGTTGTCATTCCTCAGCTCTGCTTGCTGTGATGTCAGCTTCACTCTTTGAGTTTACACTGTGATGCCTGCAGGGTCCAGACACACGTCATCTTTACTGCCAGTAGTCCCAGTAGAGGGGTGTAGTAGCCTCTAGTCAATCCCACCACTAGACTCTTTTGTTTTATTGGCTCTGTGTGGGTCACATGATTATCTCTCAACCAATAACTGAGGTAGGTATAGGTGATGCTCTAACTGGCTGGGCCTAAGTCATATTTCCATCCTGGGTATCAAAGCAAGAACTGAGGGGTGGAGAGGGGATAGTTCTTCATGAGAAAATCAGAATACGACTGCAATAAGAAGGGCTTTAGGGACCAAAGATAATTTTCACCTCCCCCCACACACATTGCTTTTTCCTGCCCCTCAAACTATCCCTACCTGAAAATAAAATGGCTGCCAGAAAACTCCATCTATTTCAGCTCTGTGACCTAACAAGTGAGGACATTTTTCTTCCATCTCCAAACCAACACAATCCCAAGCAATGTTTGTAGTAGGTTTGCCTAGGTTACATACTTGTCCCCAAAACTTGTGGTTAGGTAAATTGGGTCCTATGCTTTGAGGAGCCAAGGTCCTATGTCCTTCCTCCCACCATCCTAGGCTTCAAGAGGGTTTACTTTAATTGGAACCCTGGAACAGTGAGGGGAGTCATATGCCACAGAAAGCAGAGCTGTGGAAAGGACAGAAGCAACTGATGCCAATGCACCAAAATTGGATCTGACTCTAGGACATAAACATGCTGCATGTTATTTCACTGCACCCCAACCCCAAAAGGAGGGGCGCACGATAGAAGTGCTCAGGAGGGAGTTATTAACAAAAAACAGCCCTCTATTTCCTAAGGGATTTGAAACCCAGTCTTTTAGTTATTGCTCTTTAATTTAAAAATAAATCAATTCATTGTCAAATGGAGAGTTACACCAATTAATGTGTCTACCAGTTAAAGAGGTATCCTTTAAAGAGGTTGACCTAAGATTCTCTGTATGTTGGGGAAGCTATAAAGTTTACTGGGTTTCCTAAGGTAAGATTTAATGTACTTTTCTAGAGGTCATACCACGTGCATCCCTGGGTGCTTTTATGCACAAATTTTTAAGGGAAGACATTTGGTTCCCATGCATGTGGCTTGAATGTCCTTCCCACTCTATGTTGGTGGGGATCTTTGGGTTTCTGGGAGCACTTTTTTCAGAGTGCCTTAAAGAAAAGAGATACCAATGTAAGGATTCCTACAGATTGAAATTTTGCTGATCTGGGATGTTGCCAAGAGCTTCCTGGATGCAGGGACCGCTGCCCTCTGTCTTTCTCATGAACTAGATGGTCTCTCTCCAGGCAATTCCATTTTTTTCTATGTCTGCTCTAATCCTTTTTCATTTCTGGCTGGCCAATCTTCTCAATAACCTCCATCACAAATTCCAGAGGGGACTGGTATAATTGGCTTCACTAATTATTCTGCCTCTCTTTCAGGCCTTTGCCCCAGGCTACCTCAAGGATCACTGACCAGGCTATTGATGAGATCTCTTGGGTCATATTTCCTTCTTGGCTTAATCTGAAGCCTTCTCTGAAAAAAGACTCTGGTCGTGTTCTTTCACTTAGCATGGAATTGCAGGCAGGCCAGAAAGGGAGAAACCACGAGGGTACTCAGAAAAATAAGGGCTCTTCAGACATTCCCTGCAGATCAGCTGTCACATTGGTCAAAGGAGAAGAACAGGGCCTCTGCCTTCTCTGGAACTACTTAGATGTCTTTATAAGAATGGGGGAAATCCATATCTCTCTCATATTTGAGTTTCCCTCATTTTTTCCTTTATTATTTGGCTTCTTAATCTAATGGGAAAGCACTCTGAATGTTTATAGATAGGCAGAAAATACAAAAATTATAGGAAAACAAAAGCAGCAAAATCCCTTTACAACAACCTTACAATTGAAGCAATTTGAGAAATAGATGAAAGCTTTGTGTTCCTTCTTTTATAGATGAAAACATGGTGATTCAAAAAGTAGGAGTGACCTGTCCAAGGTCATAGTCTGTTAGTGGCAAACTTGACCCAGGACTGCTGACTGTTCTGGGTCCTTTGAACCTCACATTGTGGGCATATCCGGAAAGTTGGATGATACTAGTGAGGGAAGAAACTTGGCCTGAGCTATTTGCATTTGGCAGACTCTCCTAGTCTCCTCTGTTGACTCAGATCTGGGACAAGCCTCCTTCTGCTTTCCCTCAGCACTAGCTTGGGCCAGTGGTAGGTCCCCACTGTGAAGTGGCCACGCGGAGCAGGTGGGCTGAGCATTTTCATTTCATAGGCCATTAACTCTTGGCACAGTCCTCCCAGGTCTTATATCACCTGCTAGGTAGGAGGAGAAGGCTATGGGATGGGAATCAGGATGGATAGAGCCAATTAATAGAGCTGAATTTGGCTGGAAGAAAATTGTCCATCGACTGCTGAAAATTTTACCCAGAGATGCTCTGTATTGATTTTGACCTTTTCCTCCCACAAGCCTTTGTTCATTTACTATTTTCTAAGATGAGAAAGATACAAAAAGACAGAGGTAGACTGAGGGACAGAAAGGAAGATGAAGAGAGATCTATAGAGACAAAAACCTCCAAAATCTGCATGCAAGATGGGACAGAGAGAGCCAGAGGGAGTCAAATGATAGGGAAGAAAACAGAAAGGTTTAAAGACATGGGGGAAAGGAGAGAAAGCTATAGACTGAAAAGATGGATGAGGCCACAGAATTTAATTTATTCTAACCAATCTCTGATGGTGTTAATGAGATAAGTTTTCTCCAAGGTCACCCAGAGCTATTTCTGCCAGAAACCAGAATGTCTAATCCTTTCTCTAGAACAGCGGTTCTCAACCTGTGGGTTGCGACCCACAGGAACTGTAGTAAAGGGCCACAGCATTAGGAAGGTTGAGAACCACTGCTCTACAAGGTATTTAGTTCCTGGCAATCAAAGACACACATTAAATAATTATTGAGTGAATATATGGAATCTGAGATGGTCAAGGGACTCCAACACTGGTAACAGAGAAAAGAGAAGCGTCCAGAAAACATGACCAGTGCTATAAGTATTTGAAAGGTCACTATTTGGAGTAAGGTTTTGATTTAAAATATTAGTGCCTTACAGATTAAACCAGGACAAGTGAGAGAGAAACAATAGGTAGAGGGACTTGGAATAAGTATAAATAGCCTGCACGTTCAGGGAAGCACATGTCTCATATCTGGAGGTTTGTGGGGACTATCTGAGTTGGCAGGAATGTTATAGGTGGAATTGAAAGATCAGCAGGCAGTGAAGGCAATAGTTCTCTCCATGCCTTGTCTCTATATTAGGTGTGTTTTCCTTTTGGGGGCAATTTCTCCCTAATTATGAATATTGCTAATCAGTGATGATCCTTGGATGGGCATAGAACACTTGTATATCCCCCCAAACTGTATATGGAGGTGTGTATGTGGGAGCTACAGGAGTGGCAGGACTCCCTGTGGTCAGAGCAGCGCTGCTTCCTTTCTTGAGTAGATCTGGGTAAACTTTACTAATGGGGTGAACTTGGGGAGGATTTGGAAGACAGAAAGGAAAGGAGGCCAGTGTTTTCACTTTGTAGACGTTTGCCTGAGCTCCTAAGTGATAGCTGTGGCCAGAATGCAGACTCCAAAGTTCTGCTCAATACCTGTTAAATCCAAATCTCATGTGTTGAGAAATCACTTGGAAGGGGTCAGTCAGGATCCAGAGCAGAAGTTTTATTCTTAAGAACTTCAGGACTGCACCTGTGGCTCAGTGAGTACAGTGCAGGCCCTATATACCGAGTATGTTGTGTTTGAACCTGGTCTCAGCCAAACTGCAACAAAAAAATAGCCGGTGTTGTGGCGGGCACCTGTAGTCCAAACTACTTGGGAGGCTGAGGCCAGGGAATCACCTAAGCCCAAGAGCTGGAGGTTGCAGTGAGGGCGACAAAGTGAGACTCTGTCTCTAAAAATAAATAAATAAATAAAAAAGAACTTGAGTTTGTGAAACAGGGGAGAAAAAGCAACTCAGGGGTGATGTGGAGACTGGTACTGGCTGTTGTTACTCCCAGCTGGGCACTTTGTCAGGAGGCCTGAGGTTGAATCCTGGATCCTCAATTTACTTTCTCTATAAAATTGAGCAAGTTTCTTAACCTCTCTGATCCTTTTGTTTTCTTTGTAAAGTGAGGATAGTAGTGTCAATCTCACAAGGTTGGATTTTCCCTCCTCATTTATCCATCCATCAAACATGTATCGAGTACAAGTTTTGTGAAGTGCCAGGCCTGTCAGTCTAAATTACAGCTATTATTGACTTTTCTTTTGGCCTATGTACCACAGGTGGTTTCAGCGGTCAGATGTAACAATGTTTGTGTATGTCTGAAACCACTGCTATTCAAAATGATGAGCGTTACAGATCATTCAGCAAATTTTTATATCCCCCCTTTATGTGAGAAATAGGCCTCATTCTCCTAAACTCTGGGATAGGTACTGAATCAGACTTCATGGGGCCTCAGGTCCCATTCTCCTGGATATAGTGCTTGTCTTAGGAATAGGCACATGGATACTCAGTTGTTCTTATGGTATTTGTTGAAAAGACTTCCCTTTCTCCATTGAATTGCTTCTGCTCATTTTGAAAGATCTGTTGTTTATATTTATGTGGGTCTATTTGGGGGCACTCTATTCTGTTCCATCGATTTCTTTTGCCAATATTATGCTGTCTTGACTAATTTTAGCTTTATAGTAAGTCTTGAAGTTCCTGTTCTCTGATTTCATTTTTCTCCTTTAATATTTTGTTGGCTATCTTAGGTCTTTTATTTTTCCATATAAATGTTAGAGGCAGTTTGTCAATATTCACAATATAACTTGCTGAGATTTTGATTGAGCTTACATTAAATCTAAAGGTCAGCTTGGGAAGAACTCATATCTTAATAGCATTGAGCCTTCCTTGACTTGGCAATTATGAATTGGGAGGCAGTAAGCATTCTGGTGCAAATATCCTTGTTGTAAAATGATTTTTGGTCCCCATAAATGCATTAATGTACACAGTTATGATTTAATAAAAAAATATAAAAAAAGGAAATGAGAGACAAAAAGAAATAGTATTGAGCTTCCCTATCCATGAACATGGAATAATAGCTCTCCATTTATCTAGTTTGTGGTTTTCCTGATAAAATTCCTGTACACATATAGGTAGATTTATATCTAAGTATTTCATTTTTTGATGCTAATGTGAAATAATATTATGTTTTAATTTCAAACTACCACTTGTTCATTGATGGCATAGAGGAAAACAATTGGCCTTTGGATATCAACCATACATTTGGAACCTTGATATACTTGCTTATTACTTTCAAGAATTTGTTATTGTTATTGTTGATTCTTTAGGATTTCCCACATAAGCAATCAAATCATCTATGCACAAAGATAATTTTATTTCTTCTTTCCTAACCTGTATACTTTTAGTATATTTTCTTATTATGTTAGTCAGGATTTCCAGTATGATGTTTATTAGAAGTGATTAAAAGAGTCATCTTTGCCTTTGTACCAATATCAGTGGAAAGCATCTCTCACCCTTAAATATAATATTAGCTGTAAACATTTTATAGATGTTCATTATCAAGGTTCCTTTTGCTGTACTCAGCCCTACTATGAAACTTATTTATAGCTTTCATAGGAAAGCTATAACCTAATTATAGCCCAAGAATATGGGGAAAGGGGAAAGGAAGGGGAGAGTAGGGGAGGGGGGAGGATGGGTGGAGGGAGAGTGATTGGTGGGATCACACCTATGATTCATCTTATAAGGGTACATGCGAATCTTTCTAAATGTAGAATATAAATGTCTAAATGTAAACCACAATAACTAAGAAAATGACATGAAGGCTATGTTAACCAGTTCGATGAAAATATTTCAAATTGTATATAAAAATAGTGCACTGTACCCCATGACTGTATTAATGTACATAGCTATGATTTAATAAAAAAAAAAGTTTCCTTTTACTCCTATTTGGCCAACAATTTTCATTATGAATGGGTGTTGGATTCTATCAAGTGATTTTTCTGAATCTATTGATATAATTACATAGATTTTTTAAAATTTAGCTTGTTGACGTGATGGATTACATTAATTGACTTTTGAATGTTGAGCCAGTCTTGCATATTTAGAATATATCCTACTTGGTCATAGTGTATAATTCTTTTTATATATCATTGGATTTTATTTTCTAATATTTTGTTTGAGGACTTTTTGTATCTACGTTCATGAGAGATATTGGTCAGTAGTTTTCTTTTCTTGTAATATCTTTATTGGGATTTGGTGTTAGACCAGTTGCGTTCATCCCCCAACTACTAAGTGTGTGGCTTCAGCTCCAGTTGCTGACTACAAATCTCCAGATGTGGTTTCACAGGCATCTGAACAAAGCCTCTGCAGTGCTGAGCATAGTGATTAGGCATGAAGACCCTGAAGGGATCAAGTTGCCCAGAGCTGAACCCCCTTCTCTCCCTTACCATTTAACTACTAGCAAGGAAACAGCAGCATAATGACAAAACCTGCAGCTAAATTGCCAGGGTCAGCCTCACAGCCACCCACTTGTCTGATTTACTTTTCATGCCTTATCCTAATTCCATACTTAATTATTTTCCTAGCTACTTTGTTAGAAACTAAGATCTTAAGGGCCAGGACCATAATATGTTATTTACTATTACATTTCCAAGGTCAAGCACAGTACCTCCCATGTAGCGAGGAGATGGAATACCTGGGTAATGGAAAGAATGGGTGAATAAATAGATGAGTTGGGCTGGCAGCAGTGGAAACACTGTGAAGAATTTAGAAAGTTGGCCCTGATGCAGTTGACTTGACTATTGATGAGTATGTAGCTGCATTGATTATATTATTGCTGGGCATTTGAATTGTTTCCAAGTTTCCACTAATATGGAATAGGGTAATAGGGGAATCTTTGTACTATATTCAAATATTTTTCACTTCTTTTTTGGTATAAATTTCCAGGGTGAAATACTATAACTAATAATTCTACAGTAATTTCCTTTTCTTGCTACATAATCTGAAACTTTCATCACAAGTGATTGGCCCATTTTTTTTCATAGAGTTTGGACTTTTATTAAGGAAGGGCTGACATAGAGGGGCCATGGTCTTTGCCTTCAAGGACACAAAGATTTACATGGGAAAACCCCGAGATCTTTTTGTTCTTGCTGGACTCAAGAATAAAAGAAGACCTTGGATTAAAACAGTGGGGATTTCTTTTGTAAAAGAGAAACACTGGTTTGACCAGATGACCAAAAATCACATTATAGCAAAGATATATGTACCAGAATGTTTGTTGCAACCCAATTCATAATTGCTAAGTCATGGAAGAAGCCCAAGTGCTCTTTGACCCATGAATGGATTAATAAATTGTGGTATATGTATACCATGGAATATTATGCAGCCTTAAATAAAGATGGAGACTTTACCTTTTTTACGTTTATGTGGATGGAGCTGGAACATATTCTTTTTAGTAAAGTATCTCAAGAATGGAGGAAAAAATATCCAATGTACTCAGTACTTTTACGAAACCAATTTATAATTACTCACACTTTCATATGAAAGATAGATTACAACTATAGCCCAGGATAAAGGAGAGAAGTGGAGGGGGATGGGATGGGCGGAGGGAGGTTTGATAGAGGGAGGGTAAATGGGGGGACCACACCTATGGAGCATATTGCAAGGGTACAAGTCAAATCTATCAAGTATAGGACAGAAATGTCTTAACACAATAATTAAGCAAATGAGGTGAAAGCTGTATTAATTAGTTTGACGTCAGCATTCCAAATGTATTAAAAAATCAGCACATTGTACCCCACAAATGCATAAATGTATTCATGATTTATGTGTATATGACTTAATAAAAGGAAAAAAGAGAGAGAAAAGTGGCTAATACTCTGGATTTCCTAACCATTCCCCAAGCTGTTTTGACAAAGCAAGGAACGTATTTGCAGTCTTATAGTCTTCAAAATTCAGACACCTCAAATTAGGCTTCCTAATATTCTTGGGATATTTATAGAGCTTGGTAGGTAAAAGTGAATCTTTCTCTTTCCCCCCCATATTCATGCCTTAGACAATGAGGAACAAGAATCCCGATTCCTCCAAACACGGTGAGTACTAGAGAAATACATCCCTTTCCCACCTAGCATCACTGAAGTATCCACAGGAGAGAAGGAGAAGCTATTCTGACAGGTGAGGCGATCCTTGATCACCATGTAGCTGGCTAGTAATTCTGTTGCCCTGCAGACCCAAAGTCCTGTAAAGGTATACTGCCCATTTAAAGTATTTTAAGCTTGAAGAACAAAACTAGATTTGTTTTTATTTTTTAGAGTTGTATTGGCTATTCTGGTTTTTTTCTGGTTCCATATGAAATACAGTATTATTTTTTCAAGTTCTTCAAAGTATGATGTCGGTACTTTGATGGGAATTGCATTGAATCTGTAGATCACTTTGGGTAGTATGGACATTTTAACAACATTGATTCTTCCCAGCCATGAGCATGGTATGTTCTTCCATTTGTTAACATCTTTTGCTATTTCTTTTCTCAGGGGTTATGTAGTTCTCTCTGTAGAGACCCTTCATGTCCTTTGTTAGGTGTACTCCCAGGTATTTTATTTTCTTTGAAGCTACTTGTGTCTTTGACTTGATTCTCAGTGTGGATGTTACTGGCATATATGAAGTCTACTCATTTGTGGACATTGATTTTGTATCCCAAGACTTTACTATAGTCCTATGGAAAGAAGTATGGAGAATCCTCAAAGAATTAAAAGTTGACCTTCCATATGATCCATCAATCCCATTACTAGATATCTACCCAGGAGGAAAAAAAAAGCATTTTACCAAAAGGATATTTGGACTACAATGTTTATTGCAGCTCAATTAATAATCACCAAGATACAGAATCAACCCAAGTGCCCATCAACACATGAATGGATTAATAAACTGTGGCATATGTATATAGATAGTATAGATAGATACATCTATCTCTATTTATCTAGCTGATAGAATACTATTCAGTCACAAAAAATATGGAGACTTTAAACATTTTCATGTACCTGGATGGAGTTGAAGCACATTCTTCTTAATAAAGTATCACAAGAATGGAAAATCAAGTATCCAATGTACTCAATACTAACATGAAACCAAGAGATAAAAAACCACACACCCACAGGAAAGAAAAACACAATTAGATCCCGGGGGAGGAGAAGGGAGAGGGCACAGGGGAGTGGGGAGAAGACCTGGTGCGCTCTCACCCAGTGTGCACAGTGTGAGGGTATACAGCACACCCCCTGGGTGAAGGGCTCCACTACAACTTGAACTTTACCTTAGAAACAAAAACAATGTGACCTAATCATTTCTACCTTCATATGAATCTAAAATTGAAAAAAAAGAAAAAAATAGAAAATATTATTTTGGCTCAGAGCCCATAGCACAGTGGTTATCATGCCAGCCACATACACCAAAGGTGGTGGGTGTGAACCCAGCCCCTACCAGCTAAACAACAGCTAAACAACTGCAACAAAAAAGTAGCTGGGCATTGTGGTGGGCACCTGTAGTCCCAGCTACTTGGGAGGCGGAGGCAAGAGAATCACTTAAGCCCAAGAGTTTGAGGTTGCTATGAGCTGTGACACAACAGCACTCTAAGGAGGGTGACATAGTGAGACTTTGTCTCTAAATAAATAAATAAAATAAAGTACTATTTTTAATTCAGAACTATACCATAGTCTCTAAATTTGCCAGGTAACCCTGGACTTTGGTAATTACAGTACCTTTATGATTTTGATGTTTTGATCCCCACTGGTTATCGATTCATTGTGTTTATTCATTACTGGTTTGAACATGGAAGAAAAAAACGGCAACACGAGTGGCACCCAGAAGCCGCCCACAGTGTGGCAGAGGGAAGGAGTCCCTTTCCTCCACCACCTGCTTGATCCACACGATTTTGATTTCACGCTGTCCCTGATCAACATGCCAAATACCCCAGCCTGCTAGGCCAGTGTCCTGGCTCCTACTCCTCCTAAATGACTTCCTTGAATACACAGCAGTTAACTGGTATCACTGAAGATTTATTCAACAAATAGTGGTAAGTCAATTAAATTCAAGAAGTGGGGAGGGGTGGGGATCTCAGTAATTTCCCATCTAACGGGTACAACGTAGAGGTGGACAGCACAGTTCCTGAGTAAAGACTCAGCTACAACTTGGACTTTACCTTACAAATGCAAACAATGTTACCTAATTGTATGGACCGTCATATTAATCTGAACGAAAGCAAAACAAAGAGCGAACAGTGGCAGGGCTTTCTCTCCCCCGGGCAGAGAGCGAGATTACAGAGCTGAACAAGCTCAGCGTCTCTTCTACAGGAAGATGACTGCCTCACTCAGAAGATTGTCAGATATGCAAATTAAAGCAAAAATATTGTCTAGAGGCCCTGATACAAGATGCTCAAAGGAAAAATGGGGTCACTTCTAAAGAGGGTTGAAAGGAAGACTTCATGAGGGGGAATGCTTTATCTGAATGTCAAGAGCTGGAGAGATTTTTCCACAAGAAAGAGAGGATCAGAAAGAGAGAAAGACATGTCACTGTGAGCAACTCTGGGGCACCATGGGGCATGTCAAGGAGACAGCAAGTAGAACAGCGTGGGTGCAGGTGCATGCCGGGCACAGCAGACCAGCTCAGGGGTAGACAGTGCTGGTCAGGGAGGGGCCGTGGCCCCCTTGAAGGTGCTCCAGGCATGCACATCCATCAGTGCCCGCCACCTCTGTCCTGGAAAGGCGATTATAATTCTGTGGGACTCAAAGACCTCATTTAAAAAGCTATGGTTAAGAAGGACAGATATTCATTCAGATACCAAAACTGCAGACAGTCTTAAGACCCAGCCTGCAGAGCAGATGCTACAGAGAGACTGAAATTACATTTGCATGCCTGTGTGCATCCACGTTTAGTGGGGCAGGAGTGACTCTCTACCCCACCCCGGGGAAGACGGAAGGCCTGACACAGCCATCTGCCAGTCAGACTGGCTGCCAATTTTTATTGCTAGTATATCACATACACTGCACACATATTTCTTACATCAACTTCATCCAGGCAAAGTATTTCATGAGCTTCCCCATTTTAGAGATGAAGCTGAGTTTAGAGAGGTTCAGTATCAGCCCCAAACTCTCTCAACCAAGAAGAAGCTGAGTTGGAATTCAGACCCAGGCTCTGCCATGAGTCTTTCTCCCCAGGTCATGGTCCTTCTTCTCGTCTGATGCTGGGAATGGACAGCTGACCTTGATGTCAGAGCTCTCCAGGACTTGTGTCTATGTGGCTATCAGATGAACATCTGCCCAGGTAACTTCTCCAAGCAAGACAATAATGACAGTAGCAACAACAACAATAACATACAAGAAAGCACGTTCTCAATATTTACACACGACAAAACACACGGGGGTTGCCACCGTTTTCCCTACTGGTACTCACATTATTTTGTTGTTTTCTTTTCATTGTTGTCATCATCTTCCTCATTTAAAATCTTAACAGCCTCAAGAATTATGAGCAAGGTGAGCAATAAAACACATCATTGTGTGTGTGGACATTTTTTTCCTACCTGGGATTATAAATCAAATGTGCAAGAAAAGTAACCTTTTACTAAGGAGAGATGATTTAATGTTGACCGACACCAACCCGGGTAGAAAACATCCCTGACAGAATGGGAACTCTAAGTGCGATGTAGTGTGTGGGGACATGCAGGCAGGAAGGGATCTCCTCACAAGGCAAGAAACTCCGGGTGACCTGCCCAGTGGGTTCCTGGACCTTCATGAGTGAAGGCCATGAAGTCTGCAGCGAGCCATCCGAGAGCATCACAGTTTGTAATCAAAATGTCCAAAGAGAGAGGGAGAGGACGTGTGGCATCTAGCAAAGAAGAATTATTTATCCAGATGTTTATTCCACCTCGGCACCGAGCATCTGGAGGAATCACGCAAAGCATCTGTCTGAGGCTGTGATTTTTGCGGGGGCAGGGTGTCGGGGTGTGTGTGCAAGACAGAGGACATGGAATGAATAGATTGTAGAAGCATCTGCAGAAGAGAGGGGGCAACTGAGGCAGGCAAGTGTCGTCATCAAGTGCTGGATCTTTCAAATCAGATACAAGTCTGATTTCAAAGCAAATTAGTCCCAGCTCTGCCACTTACTATGTGTTCCTCAGAAATTTCCTTGTGCTTCCTAAGATTCATGTTTCTAACGTGTACAATGGGAATAGTAAGTGACAGTGTGACCTGTGGAGATAGTGTGAGCTAACATGTGCTGGCTTCGTAATAAGTAATTAGGAAACCTTGGCCATTTGTACAACCAGTGTTGTCCTCCCTTGTCTACCATCTGAGCACTGCAGAAGAATAGAACAGAAACCAGATGGATTGGAATTTCCTCTTTTTAACCACATCTCCAGCAAAAGCAGCTGGAATTTAAAACTATCTAGAAAGTAAAAGAGTGGGTCACATTCAAAGAACAAGTTTTGAGTGAATTCAAAGCAAATTCTTCATGTGAGGTCCTGGCTGCTCAGAGTGTGAACTGCCTCCCCTGGGAGATTGTCAGAAATGCAGGGTTGAGGCTCCCCCTCCAGAGCCTGCTCAGTCAGAGTCTGCATGGTAAGGAGAGCCCCACGTGATCTGCGAGGAGCCCTGAGCCAGGACACCACGTCTGCATTTGTCCACAGTCATATCAGATCCTAGTGAGTGGGAAGGAAGAGTCCGTGCAGCCCAGCAGCTGATCCATTCAGTCACACCTGACCAATTGATGCCCCAACAAGCGCACAGCTGAGCTGACCAGCTCCAGTGGAACAATGCCCAGTGCAATCAGCCCGAAATGGGAAGCAGATGGTGTACGTGAAGGGCCATCCAAAAACATTTTAAATGCCACAGACCCTTGCCCCCGTGAAGTTTACAACCTATTAGGAGCAACAGAGAAGTACACGACAAAGTCAAGTCACTAGACGAACAAGAAGAGCTGCGGCAATTTATTCTGACTTGGAAACTCAGAGGAGCCTCTCGGAGAAGGGTGATCGGACAGTGAGGAAGGAGCAGGGAGGGAGGAAGAGGCAGTTCAACAGGAGGGGTCACGAATGTGACAGCCGGGACTTGCAGGATGTGTTTGCAGCTAGGAATGGGCATAATGAGACTTGAGACTTGAAGGATGGTCTGGATCATGGAGAGTCTTGAAAGCTGACTCACGTGTTCTGGCTTCAACATCAAAGCAGAAAGAAAGCAAAACATCAGGGAAGTTAGTCATAAAAAAGGAACGGACAGCCACAGGTGAGATCCATGTTCTTCAGCCTTCACTTAAGCAACAGACACGGTCTTGCCATGACTGAGACAAGGCAAGTCTATGTAATCGGGACTTGATCTGTCCTGCCTGGTGTCACAGGGAGCCGTGCTGGGGCTTACTTTGAAGCATAAGGAAACCATCTCACTAGTTGGAGATTTCTAGCCTGATTCAGTTATTTTTCTGATACATAGAATGGGCACGTTGGCCCCTAGCCTCACACTGAAATGCCTTGCCCTCAGCTAGTACGGCAGCTAATCACTCCGGCCCTTCAGTTTCCAACCTCCCCTGTCCCTTCACACTTACATGTAGCCATGAGACAAATTCTCACCAAAAGAGGAAAAACATGCCCAGGCTACGGCTTTGAAGAAGCGGCCTTCTCTCTATCCCAGGAGCTCAATGCAGGTGACGGCCAGTCCCCAGGGATGGCAGAGCCTAGGACCCACATCTAAACAAGAATAAGAGATTAGCTTCTATTGTATTTGAACCACTGTGTGTTTTGGGGTCTACTGTTACAGTACTTAGGAGTGCCTAACACAGCTTTACAGGAGTGACTGCTAGGATTATAGGAGAAAGGGTGGGAAAGTGCTTTATAAATTAGTGTCGTGAATAATGCCACATTGCCCTTGCTTCATTGAATATGTGACAAACATCTGTGGGTCAGCTACACACCAAGAGAAATCAGTGATGACGGCACAGACCCGTATCTAACCACTACCCAGCAGTGCCAGGAGGAGAAGGAGAACTGTACCATCTGTTTTCCAGCAGAGGAAATATTGCATCCTACCCTCACTTATCCTTCCAGTGGGACAAAAGCCAGGCAAAATCAGAGCCACTCCCATTAAATGGCTTTCCCCAAGTTTCTTTGTATTTATATTTTTAAATGCGTAGCTTGCTTTTCTCCAAACAAGATTTAAGACAGCTTGCAAGATAGCTTAATTTAAAAATGAAAATAAAAGAAGAAACTTATAATAGGGTGGGAATGTGAAATGGAACCACGAATATAGCTCAATCTGCAGTTACTAAGGACTTACCATAAATACGGATCTCAGCTTTCTGGAAGCCGAATCAAATTGTGATGTTCTTTAGCTGCGATTATATTTTTAATCAGCTATTTAGTATCTGTATTCTTCGTAGATGCTCCATGGAGGACAGACTATGGTTTTCTTTACTTACTCCTGAACTTGCAAAGGTCCTGGTCCATGCAGGTGATGGCAATTCCCAGGAGTGACAGAGCCCGGGCCCAACATCCAAACAAGAAGACTAGCTTCTATTGTATTTGAGGCCACTGTATGTGTTGGGGTCTATATGTTACAGCACTTAGGAGTAGCCTAACACGGGCTAAGTGACTATTAAGATTATAGGAGAAAAGGATGAAAAAGCGCTCTGTAAAGGCACATCCATGAGGTATGAGCAGTGGTAGCCTGAGGTACAATTCTACTTGGCAGTGAGACCAGGAGGCACACCCCCACCCTTAGAAATTCAAGTGGTATGGGGAGCAGCATCCCTGCAGAGGACCCACTGGCCAGCAAGCTGTGTCTGGTCCTCATTTCTGAAAGCCCGTGTGTTGACGGCACCAGACCAAACACAACAAACAAAAAGCAAATTCCTCAGGGATCTAGTATCCTCTGGTCCCAAACCCAAATTTCTGCCAATCTGGTGGGATCCAGGGGAGGACTCCTGACTACCCGGGGGTGAGAGAAGGCCGTGGGGCCAGGAGGCAAAGGGCCTGTTCAGTGACAGGAAAGAGAGAAATAATGGAAATAACTCTTTAACAATCCTCTTCTTAACACATATCACTGTAGGGTTTTAGGTCCCATTAATGAGGCAGCTTTGGCTTACCTACGCCAAAGAAACCACTTATTACATTATTATGAGGAACCATTTTCTGACCCTGGCTTCTGCATTTCCCATGGGGAAAATTGCAAGGTACCATCTCCTATGTCACTCAGACATAGAGGCAACGATGTAATTGGCGGGATCAAAGTGACAAGTGAGTGCTATTTTTGCTCTAAAATGAGAGACACCTTCCCTTTGTGTTCACTGGATTTTTATCACTGGCCTCTTCCCTTTTGGGCTTTGGCCCTTGATTCTGAGACTGGATTGGGAGAGGAAGGAGCCTAGTCCCAGCTAGTGAGAAAGGACGGGAGATGTCCAGTGCAGGTGACAGAGGAGAGAGGCCTGCACAGGGACACTGGAGAGCAGGGCCGGGGCTGGGGAAAGGCACACATGTGGAGGGAGACGCCCAAGTGCGGCCCAGTCTTCACAGAACAAATGCCTTTATTAAAGGAATTTTTCTATAAAATTTGGATTCAGTCAAAAGGCCAGCTGTGTCCCTGCAGTCACAGGTGCCTCACACCTGCCAGCTGCATATGAGGACGGCGCAAGATTCTCAAGTGGGTTCTCCAGAATGCACTGGAGTGAATAAGCTGGGCTGGTGGGGAGCAGGAACTGGGGAACTCACTGCACTGTCTGTGCTGCCCACATTAGGTTCAGTGTGATGGCGCCCCCTGGAGTTGTGCTGTGCATCTGCCCTGCAGGACAGAGTGGGAGAGGGTTCCCTAAAAATAGCAGCACAAGCCCGCGGGTGCTGAGTGTGCAGGATGCTCCAGGCATCGTCTAGGGGCTTCACAAGTACCAGCTCATCTAGTTCTTCCAACATTTTATGTAGGCACTATTGTCCTGCCCATGTCACAAAAGGGGAAATAGAAACTCAGGGAGGTCAAGTGATATACCCAGAACCATGAGTAAGTTGTAAAAGCAGGTCTTCAGTTCAGTCTGATTTCCCAGCTTACGGTCAGAGTGACTTGAATAACAAAAAGTTGATAAAAATTCACTTTCAAGATGTTTAGTACACAGCTTTTGAATTCTACCCTAGCACCTGAGGACCTGGCCCTACACTTACCATGCTAACTGTACGAGGTGCCAAAGCAGGTCAGCACACTCTGCAGTCAGGCCTCCAGGGACACAGAGGGAGGCAGAGCTGGCCCAGCGCAGAGCTGGCCCTGCACGGAGCTCCCGGCATGGTGCTCGTGGCCCAGCAGGATGGATGCAGCCTCCCACAGAGAGGCCAAGCAGCCTCTGTTCCCAGCATGATGTTCCTAATATGGTGCTCCCAGCCCAGCAGGATGGATGCAGCCTCCCACAAAGAGAGAGGCCAAACAGCCTCTGTTCCCAGCAAGATGCTCTCAGCACAGTGTTCCCAGCACAGTGCTCCTGGCCCAGCAGGATGCCCACAGGGAGAGAGGCAGCAGCCAAGCCAGGGTGTCTTGTTAGTCCCATGAGCTAAATTCTCCCTTCTCATGCAAGCGGACTCTCCCATTCCCCATTTGTGTGAGTGCCTCAAACAAAGGCAGCGCACAGCCGGGGCTGCATTCAGGGAGCAGGGGCAAGGTGACTGTGACAATCATCAGAGATGGAGCTGTCAGTGCAGAACAGCTCCTGTCCAGACGTCCCAGCCACACTGGCTTTTGTGTCAGGAGACTCCTGTCTGCCACACAAAGAGAGAATGGACTTCCTAGAAGGAAGACAGAAGGCGCCACAAGGACATGCTCACAGTAAGTTTCCAGGGGTCCCCAACCTCCTTCTACTCTCCCAGAGACAAACCAGCCAGGAAGGACGCAGCTTAATCTGATTCATTGTTGTTCTTTTTTTTCTTCTTTTTCTTTGAGTGCTTTATTCTAGGTCACCTTGTTCTTAAACTGTCATTTCGATCTTCTAAATGTAGATTTAACTTTTCAGTCTGTTTGGGACTTGGTTCAATTTGGGGGTGTCTTTCCTCCTCTTGTTCACCCTCTTCCTTCTTTCCCTCTTTCCTCCCTCCATACCTGGCCTCCTCCTCTTCATTCTTCCTTCTTCTTTCTCCTCCTCCTCTTTCTCTGTCTTCCTTCTTTTCTCTTTCATTCTCCCTTCTCCCTTTTCCCAGATAACCAGAGATCTGCAGACTAAACCAGGTTTGGGAGGGTCGGCCTCATGGTCTGAGAGCAGTGCACATGGGAACAGGGCAGAGAAGCCACACTGAACACAGTCTGACCAGGCCACACCCTGCCTCCCTCCAGCAATCACCTCCTGGACACCTGTCGCCCCAACACTCCTGCAGCTCTTCCTTTGCCTGAGTTGGGGTCTCAGTCTTAGCCCCAGGGACCCCACTCAGGCTGACCCTCTGTCTAGAGAAGGCCTGTTGAGAGGCAGCTGAGAGGAACACTGTGGCTAGCCTGAGACGTCACCACCACTCTGGAGTCAACTATGCTGGGTTTATTTTTACCCCACTAAGTCTCCTATTGCATGTCTGAGACCAGATGCAAAGTTTTATGAAAGAAAATACAAGGCTCCCTTTATCTAAGCTGTTAGGGTAACACAGAATATTATATTAAAATGTCAGAATCTATTTTTTTTTTTTTGCTTACTTTGGGTTTTATTTACTCTTTTTTTGTTGTTGTTTTTTTTTTAAATTTTATTGAATGGTAACTATGTACATTAATGCATTTCTGGGGTACAGAGTGGGGTTTTCGCATGCAAACCGAAATACTTCCATCAAACTGATCAACAAAGCCTTCATGTCGTTTTCTCAGTTATAGTTTTAAAACATTCTGATTCTACTCTTAGAGAGTTTCACTTGTACCCTGTAAGAAATACCTCAAAAATGGTCCCTCCAATCCCCCTCCCTCCACCCATTCCCCCTCTTCTCCCTCCCCCCCTCCCCACATTCTTAGGCTATTTGGTTATAGCTTTCATATAAAAGGTATAAATTAGTTTCATAATAAAGGTGTGTACATTGGATACTTTTTCCTCCATTCCTGCGATACTTTGCTTAGAAGAACATTCTCCAGCTCCATCCATGTGAACATTAAGGACGTAAAGTCTCCATCCTTCTTAATGGCTGCGTAGTATTCCATCAACAAACTGTGGTATATGTACACCAGGGTCTGAGTGATCTTGAGAAATCTCAAACCTGAACTTTGTGTGTGGGCAGCCTCTTGTCTGTGGTCACACACATAGACTCCTAGGTAGGTCTTAATCTCCACTAGTTCACTGTGGAGTAAAACACCACTGGCATCAATCTCCTCTGAGGAATTGGTGGGAGAGGGGAATTTTCCTCTCATCATCACCACAGAGGGTCTTCCTCTACAGTAAGGGATATAAGCCCTCCTACCCATATTTCAGGGCTTGAGCTGTTCCTTTGATCTCTGCCCTAGCCAAATACAAATCTCCATAATGTGTGTTTGTTTTGACTGTTATCTAGGCATGAATTGGCCTAATTAATGTTTCTTGCTAGGCCTTGCACACAGCTTCCTCTGTGGCCATTATTCCAGACCCAGCAGGGATGTTAGTAAGCTGTATCCCCAACAGTCCAGGCTTCTAGGAAAAGCAGGAAACTTGCTTGGATATGAAATTTAGCAGTGGCTAGTTGAAGGTAAACTAGATGACTTTTCTTTGTTCCACCTCTCTTAGCTTACTTTTTTATTTCCCCCTTTTCTGGGGCTCTTTTCCCTTGCCAACAATGGGGTTTCAGCCCCCATTCTGCCTGTGCTACTTTCTGTAAAGGTTATATTGGCTTGCAATCCCATCAGCAGTGTAAAAGTGTTTCCTTTTCTCCACATCCACACCAGCATAAGCAGTTTCAGAGCTTCGTGATGTGGGATAATCTTACTGGGGTTAGGTGATATCACAGAGTGGTTTTGATTTGCATTTCTCTGACGATTAGGGGAGATGAGCATTTTTTCAACATATTAATATATCTTGATCCCTAGTTCCAATTATCTTCTTAGTACAGAGCTCAACAGAGGAACTACTTAATCAAATTAAATATTTAAGGTTTTTGATATATATTCAGAAACTGTCTCCTAAAATAACTTGAACAAACTTTTCTCCTGCCATCTCCCAAGAATGCTTAGTTCATCCCATCAGAAGTAGGTATGACTTAAGCAAAAAATCTTTGGCAAACTGAGTGGTTAAATATAATATACATGAAGTTTTTTATAATTTGCATGTCTTTGTTCTACTTATTGAGAAAGTGAAGTTGAAGATTTTTCACCTTTTTTGCCCATTATTGACCATTTAGCCGTCTATATGCCCTGTATCTATTTATTCTCTTGATCTTTCTGTATATGAAAGGCAAGGGAGGGAAACTTCATCATTATGACTCTTTACATTGTTGAAACTTAATCTTCACATATTTGTAGCTAATGTTTGTCCGCCTTGGTGCTTTGTTAAGTTCTTTCAATAACAACCAGCATTTATTTAGGGTTTGCTGTGGGCCAAGCATGAAATGCTTTATATATATTATCAAATTAGGTTTTATAATATCTAAGTGTCCTTATCCTCATTTTACAGATGAAGAAACTGAGACATAGATTAAGTGTTTTGTCTGAGGACACAAGACTCTGAGCCCACTGTGTCTAGACCTAATCATGGCTTCACAAACTGAGAGGCTGATAGCTCCCCATTGTTCCAGGATTCCGGAATGGTTAGATACGAGGAAGGAGCCATAAGAAGGAGAGATTGGACACATGATAATAATAGTAATGGAAATTTCCCCCATAAATTGGAGTACATCAACAGATTAATTTACTATGGAATACATACATATATATATATATATTATATAGTGATATATATATCTCACTATATTGTTTGGTTATAATTCTCTGCATGTTTACTCATTTACTCATAAGTAAGCAATAAATACCCCTTGGAGATAGTCCTATTCCTAATAAATCCCCAGGCCCTTCTTGTTCTCGTTTGTTCAAGGTTTGAACTTTTGAAATGGTATTTGTAGTTAATTTTATGACTTCACTGCATGATTTGCATTAATGATTTATTTCCATCATAGAAGGAAGAAATTTGCTTCTGTACTAACCACACAGAATTAACAAATTAAGAAGTGTTAATAGTCGATCATATTTGCCACATATCATGTATGTATATACACATTTTTAAGTAAGAAGTTAGCATCCACTTCATTCCTGTTTTCTAGATTCTGTTTCCCCAGCCACAGTAGTCAAAATCAAGAGGGGTTATAGTAAAGTCCCAGCATTGATCTCTGTTGCAACTTTGAGTGGAGAAGTCTTCATTGATAGAAACCCGTTCCCTAGGATGTCATTTTTATGATGGTTTTATATTTTATTATAATATTTTATATTATAAAATAAACAGTGAAAATAATTTCTTCAGTACTATGTACAAATGTTAGTTTTTAGAACTTAAAAACTTGAAATCTTATTAAACAGAGCTCTTCGGTTAAATTGATTTCTTGCCTGTGTAGAATGAGAACTGATATTCATATGGAAAATCTGCTTACTGTACATCTACCTATTGTATGAATCCTAAAGAACATTTTAAAAAAGTTTAATTGAATTTTACATTGGGAAAAGATCTTCAGACTCACCAGGCTTGATGTCATAATTTCTTTTTCTTTCTTTTTTTTTATAAACAGTTTATTGATGTGAATTACATTGATTGTTTTTCACATGATGAATTATTCTTTCATTCTTTTTTTCTTTTTTTTTATTAATTGATAGCTGTATACATAAATGCAAACATGGGGTACATTGTACTGTTTTCATATACAATCTGAAATACTTTCATCAAGCTGGTTAACATAGATTTCATGTCATTTGCTTAGTCATTGTATCAAAACATTTATATTCTAGTTCTAGAAAAGTTCACTTGTACACTTGTTAGACAGATATAGAGGTGATCTTTCCGGTCACCCTCCCACCACCCAACCACCCTTCTCCCCTCCCCTTCCCCACCCCCTCCCCATATTCTTGGGCTAGAATTACGTTGTCATAATTTCACAGATCAGGAAGCCAAACTGAAGAAGGCTCCAGTGGCT
>CAUYQV010056772.1:0-12935 GCA_963574575.1 Galagoides demidoff | reverse complement strand
TAGAGTGCCAAGGCATCACAGTTCACAGCAACCTCCAACTCCTGGGCTCAAGCAAGTCTCCTGCCTCCGCCTCCCAAGTAGCTGGGACCACAGGCGCCCGCCACAACGCCTGGCCATTTTTTGGTTGCAGCCATCATTGTTGTTTGGCGGGCCAGGGCTGGGGATTCGAACCCGTCACCTTAGGTGTACATGGCTGGCGCCCTAGCCGATTGAGCCACAGGCGCCGAGCCACCCTTGCACAATGTTATAGAGAGAATGATTTAAGGAGATGTGGAGCAGTCAATAAACTATGGGCTGTAGGCCCCTGCTTACCCAGACATGCAGTGATTCCTCAAAGGTGGAAGACAAAGGCAGGGCCC
Organism: Galagoides demidoff; assembly: GCA_963574575.1. Taxonomy (NCBI): domain Eukaryota; kingdom Metazoa; phylum Chordata; class Mammalia; order Primates; family Galagidae; genus Galagoides; species Galagoides demidoff. The sequence continues at coordinate 12,576 of CAUYQV010056772.1, read as the reverse complement.
TAAAAAGCACATACCTCACTAAGACCGGTGAGCCTACGGCTATAGGTGGGCCGTGTGAAGACATAGACTGGGAGGGCATGACCAGCATGGTGGGTGTGAGCCACTCGAAGGGCCTCCTGAACACGGAAGCTGACAAAGTTGCGGCCATGGGTAGAAGAAGCAAGCGTCTCATCAAGGTAGACAGAGGGGAAGAGGGCTGTACTCTCTGCCCATAGCCAGGCCAGCTGGTCATTGCGGGCCACCTCAACATCAGGGCAACGGCCTGTGTAGCTCTCCCAGTTTTGTACATAATCATGATTGTAGCAGTCAGGAAAGAGGTAGAAGCCCCAGAGATGCTGGGGGCGAACTGCCTTAACGTGGCGTAGTGTCTCCAGCATGAACTGTCGTGCAGCAAACTCAAACTCATATTGTGCCTGTTTGACTACTCGGTCTAATGGCCAGTCAGGGTAGCGACTGGCTACCAGCTGGCGTGATGATTGGCGGTATATGTCCTTATCTTGCCAGTTGCGTACCCACACAGGCCGCCAGTCCTCCCAGTCAATGACCGCCAGCCCCGCAGGCTCCTGTGTCCTAATGTAGTGCTCTACACGTTTCTTCAGCAGCTTCAGGTGTGCCCAGAGACTGCCATTCTGTGGCACACCACCATGCACAGATCTCCCAGCTGAATCAAAGCGTGGATATAGGCCTAGACGGTCACGGTAGAAGATGGTGATATTCTGGTTCACAAAACCCTCATTAGGTGAGGCCTGCACATCAAAGGCTGTCAAGTCCAGTGGCACCTTGAGGCGTGGACCACAGTCTTGTGTGGGCACATCCCATGCTACCACAAAGGGCCGTCCAGTGAAGATGGGTGGTGCTGTGGGCTTGAGCTCCATGGTCCATGCCACCGCCAGCACCAGGGCCAAAACAACAGTGAGGCCTGGGCCTGCCCACATGCTGGGGGCTGCAGTAAGTGTCACCTGCCTGGCACCAGCTCAGGAACTGGAGGAAGAGTGGGAAAAAAGTAAGTCAATCTAGAGAATCCCAGAGGCATCCACCTCAAGTCCATCTATGCTCCCAGAGCCCATGCTGTGTGGTGCACAGTGCCCATGGCTATTCATAACACTCATGGCTGTAATAGGTTGGAGAGACCACAACCCACTGAAGAGTAGGCAAGACACACTGGGGACTCACTGCCAGGAGCATAGGGCTTCTTCCTGGAACGGTTTAACCTATAGCCAGGTAGGATTCTCTGTTAGATCTGTGACCCTTCTGAGAAATGGATAAATTGGTCTATGCACTCATTGCCAGAGCCACATGTATGCCTGCCAACCATCCAGTACATGGTTTCAGTGAGCCTTGAACCACTGAGGCCCATCCTGTGCCCGGTTAAGAACCCTTTGTCCAGAGAAACGAAAGCACTTGGGTAAGGTATGACACAGCTCTGAAGAGGATAAGAAGCTGGAAGGAAGACAGCCATGGGGCTAGTTATCTGTGTAACACTATCCTGGCAGAAGAGTGACTGAGGCTGTCAGGAGTTTGTCTTGAGCGCTGACACTCTCCCAGGTTTGGTATCCCGCGAGGGGACAAAGAGACAGAGGACCTCCCACAGAAGCGCTAGCATACCAGCCCATCCCTCCACCGCCATCGGGAATGCGCGCGCGCTCGCCTCCCCCAGCTCAGTCAGTCCCGGATAGAAAGCCCTCTCCTGGCCTTTGTGCAGGACCCCGCCCCCGCTCCGCACGTGGGGCCTGAGCTCCGCCGGATGCGGGTGGGGTTCCTGGGCAGCCTTACTGGGAGCACCCCCAGGGATTCAGAACCCAGTCCCTGGGGAGAGAGCCCCCAGCCCTGCATCGCCCGCCCTCACCTCGCGCGGGGCACCACCAGGACCCGTGACAGGGTCACCGCCATCCCGGGTTTAGCCCTGCCCGCTCTGGCTGTCCACCCCAGGCACTGCCCCGATTCCGCGCCTCTGCTGGCCCCGCCCCCAGGCCCACGGGCCCTTTAAAACTCCAGAGAGGAGGCGGACTTGGGAAAGGACTTGCGGTCGGGTCGGGAAGGTGTGCCCGCCTTTCTCGCCGCCAAATGCTGCGTTTCGGGCTCGAGGATCCCTAGATCCTCTGTAGAGGAATGTGGTAATTCATCTGGAACCTTGAGACCCCTCCAAACAGAGCTTCCTCCTGGAGTCTCAGAGGCAAGAGCCAGTCAGCCTGAGATTTCCCCCCCACGCCCCGAGGCTGGTAGCACAGTCCACCCTACTCCGCGGCGCCACCAGTCTCTTAAAGGGACAGCTTGAGCGTCCGCGTAGTGGGGGTGGGGAGGGAATAAAGGAGGCCACGTTCCTCCGCTTGGCCATGAGGAGGTTACTGTGGGACTCCGTGCCCTTGGATCTGGGTCTGCACCCCTGAATGTAGACTCAAGCGTTGGGGCTCCTTTGTGTTGAAAAAGGGTCATTGACCTGAGCTGATCCCTGGCTTCCTGGGACAGTAATGCCCCGCCTCACACGAATCTGGGCTCCTCTCTTCTGGTCAGCGGTCTGAAGGGAAACCCCGCCTCCCGCCAGTCTATGGGGAGGGGGCAAAGCAACGCCTTTTAGCTCTCCCGGGGCTGGGTTCCGGCAGTGGTTGGCTTGGCAACTCAGGCTGTGGGTCACGGCTTGGCCCCAGGGGCTTGGGGCAGGGAAGCTCAGCTGGGCCCTGAGGGTTGGGTGCCCCCCTTTCCCGACCCGCATCACAGGGTGGCCAATCTTGGGATCTTGTGCTCTTCTGCCCAGCCTGTCAGAGGCCTCTGGGAGCCCCCAGGGTTCCCCTTCTGCTCCAAGGAGGCCACCACCCTTGCAGAATTTTCTGACCCAACCTAAAAGAAAGCTAATAGGGGCCCTCCCGCGGCCTCCACCCCGTATCTTGTGCCCTTTTGTCCCACAAGCTCTTCCTTGTTGAGGATCAGACTTGGAACTGGATCCGCGAGCCCAGTGCGAGATCTCCTAGATCCTCTCCTCCATGTGGGACTCAGCTACCCAAAGGGCCCGCGTCTGCGCTTCCCCGCTGGGTGCCCGGAAAGGGAGGATGGGAGCCTTGCTGTAAGCTCTCCTAGGGGGAGTGCAGACCAGCCGTCTGCAATGGGCTCACCTGTGTGGGAGTCCGTCGGCCTAGTAGTAGGTCGGCGGCCTCCCTCCTTCCTGGGGTGAGCCTCTCCAGCCGGGCCACTTGCGCCAGCTGCTGCCCGTTGGGCAGCCCGCGGTCGACTTGATAAACCCCATTCCCTCCCACCTACTCCCGCCTCCCATCCCAGCCCTTTCTCCTCACTTCCTGCTGCCCCTCTGAGAGGAAAGGGCCAGGGATGGGCGTGGGGGGAGGAGATTGCTGTGACCCTGTTTCCCTCTGGTATGCCTTGCTAGCTGGCTACCCACCCCACACTCCTTCTGAGTAGGATCTGGCCCCAACAGCTGCGCCAGGTGACGGGAAGGCTGAGACCCAAGCTCAGATGTCAGTCTCTCCCACAGCTACAGCTTCCGTAACACTGGGGAACCTCCTCTCTTCAACCTTCCCTTGGGGTTGGGGTCCATCCTCAAAAACAATAGGATGTGAGAGGAGAGGCCCAGGTGAAGTACTTTGGGAAGTCAAACTACTTGGGGGGGGGTGTCAGCTGATGGGCCCCCAAAGCAGGTGGCAAAGAAGAGAACCAGCCCTTGGGAGGAGGGTTAGAGGGACTTCCAGGAACTGAGCCCATTTTTCCACCAAGAGCAGAAACATCCCATGTGACAGAGAGGACAATGTGTTGCTAAGCGTGACTGTTGGATGGGGGATGGTGAGACAGGGGCTGAGAAGGTTCTGCAGAATGATCTGCTGAAGGATATTTGTGAGTGAATTTCACTGAGTTCAGTGCACAGAATAGGGCCAGGCTCCTTGCAGCATGAGGAAAAGGAGTGTATTCCTATAGGAGGAGTGCTCATAATATGGCTAGCCCCAAGGAAGATTGCCACAGAGATCCAGCAGACCTCTCTAGAGATGGGAACCAATCTGCCTACCCTCAAATCATCCTGAGTCTATCCCTCAACAACCCACTGGGCCCCCTCTCTGATCCCAAGGGGCCTCTCTCCTAACAGAAGGCTGTGTGGTGGACTGGGGGAGGTGGGTGCATACCCTGGAGTCTGGCCCTGAGATCAAGGGGTCCAGGACATAGCAGGGGAAAGTGCAATGTCCTTGTACCACTATGCTGGCATCAGCAAGGGCCAAAGGCTTTAGAAGCTCCAAGGGTGGGGACCCCTGGGGAAACAAAGGCCAGGCCAGACTGTCCCAGGGCAGGGACGCTTCCTGTGGCAGCCAGCAGGAAGGAAATGAGCACAGCTCAGTGGGAGTGAGGAAGTACTGCCCTGACTCCTATTGTTTTCAGCTTTGGGGTCAACTGGGCAGGTCCAACACAGGGAGTTTCCCTAGGCTAGGATAGTGTGGTGGAAGACTGGATGCCATCTGGCAAGGGAGAGTGAATACCAGTAGGGGGGATAGTGGAGGATGACAGAGCCTTATGCATGACATCTTAAGGGGGGGATGGGGAAGTGCCCCACAGAACTGCAAGTCCAGGCTGATCCTGCAGGGTGATCCTGCTTTGGACTTAAGTTCAAGCCTCAGAAAGACTGGCAGGCCAACTTTCTAGACTCAGAAGCCTATCCCTGAACTACCCTTTCCCTGACTGGGAATTGAGCTGATAGCCAAAGGCAGAGAATCTGTCTCCTAGGAGCTCCTAAAGAGTGCAGGCACAGCAGAGAGGAGATGAAATGTTTGGGGGTGGTGGGGTGAGGGTGCTGAGCCTTGTTTGCTGGAATAGTTCTAATCTCAATCTCCTATGGTGTCCACAGGCAAGACTCAAGAGGAGCAGGTAAGGTGGGCTATAGAGTCTGGCAATAGTCCAGGGGCATGGTGACACCTATCTGGCTGTTGTCCATTAAGGCCAGGCTTTGAGGTCCATGAACCCTAGGCTATGACCTCATTTGGGGTCAGGTGGCAATGTGGGGGCTAGCACAGATATTTCTTTTTGTATTTTTGCAGTTTTTTGGCCAGGGTCAGGTTTGAACAAGCCACCTCCGGTATATGGGGCCAGCACCCTACTCCTTGAGCCACAGGTGCTGCCCAGATATTCTAAACGATTTGGGGTAACACTCTTACTTTAGGTTAAGTAGGAGGGGCTAATCCCTAGTGAAACACCCCAAGGCCTTCTGATTTCGGGGTCCCCACTACTATGAACACAATAGACAAATTAGGTCCCATACTGAGGAGGCCTGTGGTGACATCTGTGTGAACATACAGCCATCTGCTGGTCATAGCTGGGATGGCTACAGGCCAGGCTCAGGATTATCACCCTTGGGCCTTGCTGGCCATGGGGGCCCATTAGAGTCCTGGGCCCAGGCAAACCTATTGAGCCCAGGTTATAGTCCAGACGCTGGGTGTCAGAGTCCTAAAAGTTACCACTCTCGGTTAAGCACCTGTGGCTCAAGTGGCTAAGGTGCTAGCCACATACACCTAAGCTGGCAGGTTCAAATCCAGCCCGGGCCCGCCAAACAATGACGGCTGCAACCAAAGAATAGCTAGGCATTGTGGTGGGCGCCTGTGGTCCCAGCTACTTGGGAGGCTGAGGCAGGAGACTCGCTTGAGCCCAGGAGTTGGAGGTTGCTGTGAGCTGTGATGCCACAGCACTCTACCCAGGGTGACAGTTTGAGGCTCTTTCTAAAAAAAAAAAAAAAAAAAAAAAAAGAAAAGGTTACCACTCTCATTCACATGTAGGATCTACAAATAATTTTATTGAAATTGAACAAATAACACAACACAACAGTCTTCTTAGGCTGGGGGGCACCTTCCCCACGCCATTCCCACACTCTAGAAGCACAGAACTTGTACAGTATTTTTTAAAAAAGTCATCTCTATATAGTATCAGACTCTGCCAAACATTATCATGTACTAGACTATTTACAAACCTTCACATTTTAAGTATTCCTTTTATGGTTTTACCCCCTCCTTTCTGTCCTTACCTATGGGCTCCAGTACTTCCCTTGACTGATCCTGAAGGGGTGGGGGGGCTACTTATAGCTGTTGGCATCAGCCTTAGGGTATAGTCCTTTACCACGAGATGGTGGACAGTCCCCTCCCAACTGTAGGGAGGATGTTGGTGCAAGGCATGGAGGATTAGAATAGGTGGGATGGAGTAACTCCCCATAGGCACAAGCATCCACAGCCCATCCTGACCCCAGCTTGCACCCTCTCAACTTGGAGGGAGGGGGCAATAACCGGTTGTAGTGGTGATCAGCCTAGTCCTGGGTAGTGGAAGAAGCCTTCCATACCAGTCCCCATTCCTATCAACAGCCAACAGACTGTCTATCCATCTGAGTGGGAACAAATGGCAGATTAAGTGGGAACAATCAGGCTGGTATTGGCCCCAGTCTCTGTCTAACACAGGAGGAATCGAGGTAGCAAACGGCTGAAATGCTCTGACTAGGAGATAAAAGGGAAGTGAAGGAAAGGAAATTCCCATTTATGTACAGCCCCCACAGCCCAGGGGCTGGAAGAAGGCAGACCTTACTCATAAAGTGCTATAGCCTCTAGCAAGGCTGGACCCCAGGCAAGCTTGGAAGAAAGCAGGCCAGGCAAGGCAAGGCAAGGAACCAGGAACCAGGCATTCCTGATGGATATATGCCCTGCCATGCTTCTTGCAGGGATGGCTGGGGAGAGTAGGCTGCTAGGTCTGCCATTCGCCTTTGCCAGCCACTAATCACCACCTCTTGTCCACACATAAACCAACACCCAACCAACATTGCGGGCATGACCCGCTCATAGCTGAAGGTTCCGGCCAATGGAGTTTATTCTGGATTGTGGCCCCAGCCTGGACTCCTCAATGGAAGCCACACCTTGAGCTTGGGTTTTTTTTTTTGCTGGGGCAGTGGGTGCTTGTGTCTGCCACCTCCCAGGCTCACACCTCATAGAGGATCACAGGGAAATCCACGTGGATGCGGGGGTGATCCAGCTTCACGATGCCCTGCCATGGAAACAGAGGCTAATGAAGGTCAGGACAAGACCTCTACTGAAGCCTTCCTGTTCCTCCCAGCTCCTCCCCCATAGCCCCCCACCATGCCAATAGATCCCATTTAGGTCTACCTCCACACACTTGATATAGGCTCTGTGACAACCGCCCAGCTCCTCACCTGAGGAATCAGATTCTTATGTACCCGCCTCAGCTTGGCCCGCTTCTGTCCGTTCTTGGTGACGATGGTCTCCTCATAGAACTCGTGAGCCAGATCCCCATCCTCGTCATAGAACATGGAGCTGTGTAAAGGGGGAGGGGAACAGGCTGGGCTGGAGTCCCACACCTCCTCATAGCAAATACCACAGATCACAGGGAAATGTGTCCAACCCCAAGCGGGGAGAAGCAATTTTGGTGGGAAGAAAAGAGGATATATCTGGAGACTCCTCTGCCTGAGGTTTGAGGTCTACTAAAAGAAAATGGGGAATGGGGTTAATGGCAAATGCTAGATGCTTCTGGAGAGAAGCCACATCACAGTACACTATTCAGGCAACCAAGTCCAGTTCTCATCACTGGTTTGTTTAGCATAAGCAGCCATTCCAGTATCAGATCCCTGCCTTCACCTACCACTTCTAGAGTGGACAGGGTGGTGGCCTGGGTATATATTGTGCATTGGTCTTGCTCCAGAAGATGATGCTTGCTGGTTCTGTTCCAAAGACTGAAACAGCAAATGCCTCAGCTGGGAAGGGGCCTGAAGAGGGGAAGGCCATATTTCCCTCAAGTGACTGGTGCAAACTGCCTCTGTTGGGTCTCCCTGGGATGTACCACCAAATCAATCTCCAGCTTGATGAGTGCCCATCCCCAAGAACTCTCTAGGGCCAAGTTAACCTGGTACTTTTTTGTACCAGATTAGGCCCGTGGGTGAAGAAGGGGGGTATTGTCAATGCTCCAGATCTGGAAAATATAACTGGATGAGGATCTTTAAATTTCCCAGCTTGACCCCTAAGGCTGGGATCCAGTCCTGCTTTTCCAGCCACTACCCTCAGAGGTCCAACCCTACCACTGTCAGGGAAGCAGCCTAAACGGAGGGTCATTAACCCCTTGGAAAAAGTGGGAGAAAGGGAGGCTAGGAGCCTTCAATTTGCAGGCTGAGTTCTCTTGGAGGCCTTATGTTAGCTTTACCGTGCGGAAGGCTCCCTCAGGGACAAGCCTCAGCCCCGCTGTTCCCTAGGGAGTGGCCAGAACGCCAGAAGTTGACTGCTTAGCTTTCCCTACTCCTTGCTTTGATGAGGACCCAAAATATGGGAATTGTTATGGCTCGAGAGCAGGGGAGTGCAATGGCAAACATCTTCCCTTGGCGCAGGGCACCTGGCCACCCACTTGTCCTCCCTGGGGAAGAACTCACGCCCTTACCCGCGGCGCGTGAATACGAAGGGGGGCACAGCTCGACCTCGAGGCCGCACCAAAGCCTGTTCAGCGCCCGCAGCCTCTGGGCTGCTGGCCCCCGCCGCCGAGGCGAAGGGCCACAGGCCCCGAGCTTTGGAGCCGCTGGCGCCCATGTCAGGGCCACCGGCACATGGTGGGCCCCGTCGCCGCTCCACTCTCACAGCGCAGTCGGCGCCACAGTCCGGTAACCCAGCCTCTGTTAGCAGGTGCCACAGCCGCCGCCGCCGCCTTCCGCAGGCTCGGCAGTCTCCACGGAAACCTCACTTCCGCTTCCGCACGCTACCCGCTCTGATTGGCTGTATTTCTCGTCAGTCCGTGGGGCGGGACCAATTACTACCCGCCGCTGGGTATCCCAGCATGCGTTGCAAGACCTTGGCATAGGCTGGCGGCGCTCACTTTTGCTAGGGTATCTCCTATCCTAGAAAGTGGTGGTTCTGTGTGCTCCACGTCCCTTCGGTGTATATGGCGACTCCGACGTCCCCAAATCTTACAACGCCGGCTTAGCGAGCCTACTCAACCAGTCATTTCAAGGCCCGGCCGCCCGTCGACATCTTCTATTTTCACAACAGTATTTTTGTGATTGCCACTGTCACATGCGAAGAAACCAAGCCTAAGGAAAATCAAGGAACTGACCAAATATCATATAGCTACATTCAAAACTCAAAAACTTCAAATTCAGTCCAGGCGGGGTGGCTCAGGCCTGTAATCCTAACACTCTGGGAGGCAAAACTGGGAGAACCCCTTAGAGCATGAGTTCAAGACCAGCCTGAGCACAAGTGAGATTTCCATCTCTACAACAAATAGAAAAATTAGCCAAGGCATTTGTAGCTGGCCTCTGTAATCTCAGCTAATTAGGAGGCTGAGGCAGGAGGATGGCTTGAACTCAGGAATTTGAAGTTGTTGTGAGCTAGGCTGACACCACAGCAGTCTAGTCTGGACAACAGAGTGAGATTCTGTATAAAAAATAAAACAGGCTCGGCGCCTGTGGCTCAATTGGCTAGGGCGCCAGCCACATACACCTAGGGTGGCGGGTTCGAATCCCCAGCCCGGGCCCGCCAAACAATGATGGCTGCAACCAAAAAAAAAAAAAAAAAAAGGCCAGGAGTTGTGGTGGGCGCCTGTGGTCCCAGCTACTTGGGAGGCGGAGGCAGGAGACTCGCTTTGAGCCCAGGAGTTGGAGGTTGCTATGAGCTGTGATGCCATGGCACTCTACCCAGGGGGATAGCTTGAGGGTCTGTCTCAAAAAAAATAAAAATAAAAAATTAATAACAAATAAAACAAAGGCCAGGCCCAGTGCCTCATGCCTGTAATCCTAGCATTCTGGGAGACCAAGGTCAGTGGAATGCTTGAGCTCAGGAGTTCCAAAACCAGCCTGAGCAAGTGAGATCCCATCTCTAATACAAGAAAAACTGAGCCAAAAGGGTTTGCTTGAGCCCAAGAACTTGAGATTGCTGTGAGCTATAATACCATGGCACTCTAGTTAGGGAACCAGAGTGAGACTCTTGTCTCAAAACCAAAAGAACTTCAAATTCAGTGTTCTAAACCCACCAGAATGCATGCTTCACAGAAGCAAGAACTGTTAACAGCTATGTTCTTAGTGCCATGGGCAGTGTCTGGTCCAAAGTAGTAGCTCAGTAAATATTTGGTGAAGAGGTCATGCCACACCTTCTTCCAGAGTTTGGTGTCTGTTTTGAAGGAATAGTTTTCTTTTTTTTTTTTTTGAGACAGAGCTTCAAGCTGTGGCCCTGGGTACAGTGCTGTGGCATCACAGCTCACAGCAACCTCCAACTCCTGGGCTCAAGCGAGTCTCCTGCCTCCACCTCCCAAGTAGCTGGGACCACAGGCGCCCGCCACAATGCCCGGCCATTTTTTGGTTGCAACCATCATTGTTGTTTGGCGGGCCTGGGCTGGGGATTCGAACCCGCCACCTTAGGTGTACGTGGCTGGCGCCTTAGCCGATTGAGCCACAGGTGCTGAGCCAGGAATAGTTTTCTGTTCTTGCCTCCACCACTGAGTGATGAGTAAGTACATACATATAACTACATCTTCTTCATTAAATTGGTCCCTTGCTGACTTTGCAAAGGATCCCTACCCTGTAAGCCTGTCCATCACCCTTGGCAACCACTGGGATAAAGGGCAACTGCAGCTGTGGGCCCATAATAACAAGATTCCAAAAGCAGGAGGCACCTATAGTTCAGTGGGTAGGGTGCTGGCCCCATATACCAAGGGTGGTGGTTTCAAATCTGGCCCCAGCCAAACTCCAACAAAAAAACAGCTGGGCGTTGTGACAGGTGCCTGTAGTCCCAGGTACCTGGGAAGCTGAGGCAGGAGAATCGCCTAAGCCCAGGAGTTGGAGGTTGCTGTGAGCTGTGTGACGCCATGGCACTCCACCCAGGGCAATTAAAGTGAGACTCTGTCTCTACAGAAAAAAAAAAAAGATTCCAAAAACAGGATTCTTAAATCTTTATTCAGCCAACTTTCTCAAGCCCCAGGCCCTGATGACTACACCCCAACCCTTTTCCCCCACAAAGGCATTCAACTGAGGCCACAAAACATTACACACATTCGCACACCTCATGAAAAATATCCACGGAAGAGACCTGGACTTTGACTGATCCGGATGGACCACTGCCCAAATTCACACAGACTTGGCCCAGGGACATCCTCCTTGCAGAAGGCCTTCAGGCAGGCACTGTTGCTGCACTGTGAGCCAGCACTGACTGATCTCAGGGTATATGAGGAGTCAGAGGGGACTGTAAAGGGAAACAAGACTCTTCCTCAATGCCTGCCTTATTCTGAGCATCCATCCTTGTCTCTGATAGGGCTACCCTGAGAACCCACCCCAGAAAATATACTTTTCACCATAGATGAGGGCCCTCACCCCTGTAAACATAAAATGTTTTGTGTGTAGGGTCACCAAGATTCTCATATCTGAGATACAATGTAAAGAAACTTGTCTCTCCACCCCTACTGCAGGCCTGGAGCAGCTTCCCAGGGCAGCTCTGACCCACCATGATCCAGTACATGAAGGGCAGAGGGGTGCAGAGCCATGTCCTGCTACACCCATTGGTGGGAAGAGAGGACCAGCTCCTTTGCTGTTCTCTGGGCTTGTTCCCCCAGCAGAGGGCCTCCAGCCTCCACGCACACTCATTCTTTAGGCCCCATAGCCCCTGTCACACTCACACGGCATGTTTTTGGTGATGCCTACTCTCCTCCTTCCACCTAGCAGTATAAGAGGTCACCCCAAGGGACATGCATGCAAAGCCTCTTGGATCTTCTGGCGGCAATAGGAGTACTTCTGCAGGATCTGGCGGAGGTGTTCCTCCTCTTCCCGTTGCAGGATACGCAGGAAGTTGTGCAGCTCAGGCATGCTGAAGGCGTCCCACTGCAAAGAAGGGATGGGGGAGAATACACAGCCTGCCGTAAAAATGGCCAAGCCAACAGACCATTCTCAGACCAGAAAAGAACACCATGTCACGATCACACATACTAGCATTGGACTTTCTTCTGTCAGACTCTTGCCTGAGTAGTTTTTGCTAGCAGGCCCTACAAAATAGTCACCTTACCAAGACAACCAAATTGGATGTTCCCTAACTACCTATGGACAGCTAATGCTTGTGTACCAAATCTAATCCCATTCCACAAGCTCAATACTTTCTAGGTACTTATAGTGCTTAACAGAGGACCTCCATATCATCATGGACCCACCTATGGCTTTGATTTGGTCTGGGCTCACCAAGCCATCAATTTCCAGAGGATTGCCAGTTGTAGTGACTCATGCCTGTAATCCTAGCACTCTGGGAGGCTAAGGTGGGAGGGTTGCTTGAGCTCAGGAGCTTGAGCATAGACTGAGCAAGAGTGAGACCCTGTCTCTTAGACAGGGTCTAAGATAGAAAAACTGGCTGGGCGCCTGTGGCTCAATCAGCTAGGGCGCCAGCCACATACACCTAAGGTGGCGGGTTTGAATCCCCAGCCCGGCCTGCCAAACAACAATGATGGCTACAACCAAAAAATGGCCGGGCGTTGTGGTGGGTGCCTGTGGTCCCAGCTGCTTGGGAGGTGGAGGCAGGAGACTCGCTTGAGCCCAGGAGTTGGAGGTTGCTATGAGCTGTGATGCCATGGCACTCTACCCAGGGGGATAGC
>CAUYQV010056769.1:0-38443 GCA_963574575.1 Galagoides demidoff | reverse complement strand
TATAGATGGAGCTGGAAAATGTTCTTCTTAGCAAAGTATCTCAAGAATGGAAGAAAAAGTATCCAATGTACTCAGCCCTACTATGAAACTAATTTATAGCTTTCATAGGAAAGCTATAACCCAATTATAGCCCAAGAATATAGAGAAAGGGGAGAGAGAGGGGAGGGGGAGAGGGAGGATGGGTGGAGGGAGGGCGATTGGTGGGACCACATCTTACAAGGGAACATGTGAATCTTTCTAAATGTAGAATATAAATGTCTTAACATAATAACTAAGAAAATGACATGAATGCTATGTTAACCAGTTTGATGAAAATATTTCAGATTGTATATAGAACCAGCACACTGTACCTCATGACTGCATTAATGTACATAGCTATGATTTAATAAAAAAAAAGAAAGAAAGAAAGAAATCAAGGCCCTGAGGTACAAGTAGGCACCAGGAGCAGCCCCATATCTGGCGATGCTGTGAAGGGGTGAGGGGTGAGGGGTGAGGGGAGTGTGCAGGATGAGTTGGGAGAGGTGGGAAGCAGCAAGATAAGAAGAACCTTCTAAGATTCCTTTTTCTGCTTTTGTTTTCCTTTTTGTCTTCATAGTACCTGATTCAATTTATCTATTTACATTCTGAACATCTTAAAGTTCTGGAGATAGACTAGGATTTTGGGGTTATCAATTTATGGGTTGGAAAGAAGTACATAAGACTGAAATGGGTAAATCTGAAATTTTCTGCATCCAGACTTTGCCAAGGTGAATGATTCTGTGGCCCTGTCATCTCTTCCTCTGGGGACTTTGTTTCATCCTAGTGACCTAGATAAAGATGGCTTTGAAACAGGTGATAAATTATCACTCTTAGTTTCAAGAATTCATGGTTCTGTGATTTTCAGTTAGCAATGGGACATATACATTTTATGGTGAGATGGAGACAGAAAATTCTCAGCCTTGGGAACTTCACTTGTTTTACTTCTTTAAGCAAAAAAACTTATTTTCTTAGTAAATTTTTCTTCACCCTCTATGGAAATCAGACAAGATTTAGTGACTATCAGAAACAGAGCTTTTACTTTCAAGGAATTATTAAGTTAATAAAAGAAAAAAAATAAATGTAATTTTACTGGAACAAGGACCGTGACCAACTAGAAAGTTGCCATAGGTCTATCTGAGAAATCACAAGTAGTCTTCTTGGGGAGACCTCTGTCCAAGACTCTAGTTCATATCATTTTGTTAAACCCCTATGGGCAAAGTACTGTTGGAGACACAAGGCTGAGTTATAGGGAAACAAATCCTTGGTCAATAACAATGATTCTATAGAGGCAAAAAAGAAAAACAGCCACAGACAATGTTGGAAAGGATTTGGAAAATAGTGTGACATGGTCAAAATATGAAGAATGATTTTGGTTGTTGAAGATGACTTCCTGGTTGATGAGGTAGAAGAAATTAAAAATGCAGGACTGGGGAAGATAGGCCAAAAGATTATAACTTTAACCTGCTGCCTAATTTAAGTTCACTGATTCAATATTAAAGATTTATTCCCCCCACATGCTCTGTAAGCCTTGTTTTTTTAAATCTATAAAATAGATACAATAATCATTCTTTTGGTGATGTTTGGAAGAATTAAGTGACCTAATGTAGACTGGAAATGTTCTGTATTGAATATGGAGGTCAAAAATATTAAAAAACGAAAAGAGAGTAAAGAAGGAAGGAGGAAGATGCCAGGAAGAGAATGAGAAGAGTAGATAGCAAGGCGGTCAAAGGCTGTGTAGCCGGGCAGTGGTTCCCAAAGCGCTGACTGGAGTCAGCAGGGCCAGCGCCGCCCGGAGCTGGGTAGTAATGAAAGCGATGCCTACCTGCTGAATCCGAAACTCTGGAACTGAGGCCCAGAATCTGTGTCTTAACAGACCCTCAGGGTGATCCTCCTGCTTGCTCAAAGACAGATCAGGGAACCACAAGCCTCGCCGAGGCAGTCCAGAGCAGATGTTCATTTGTTAGTTTAAGAAACAACTATCCAGCTCTGACTCTGTTCGGGGATTGCTCGAGGTCCCGAGGATGTAGGATCTCACAGATTGCTGTCATTACTAATTAGGTACTTTCCCAGTCACCTCTTTACTACTTTACCTCTTTCTCTTTTCACTCTAATATTGGCCTGTGAGTTAGTTCTCTTTTCTTTGCACATATTTTCTTTTCTTTTTGGAGGCAGAGTCTTACTTTGTCACCCTTGGTAGAGTGCCATGGCACCACAGCTCACAGCAACCTCCAACTCTTGGGCTTAAGTGATTCTCTTGCCTCAGCCTCCCGAGTAGCTGGGACTACCGGTGCACTGCACATACTTTGTCCTGACATTTCCCCCTCATCACTTTGTATTGATAAATCCTAAATCTATGTCTCTCTCTGTCCTCTGAACCAACCCCCGTCTCATACTTTCAACTATTTTCAACTATAGAGGTTGAAGTCCCTACAGGTTCAGTAGAATACTCTTCCTTTCCTCACCGTCCTTGTTTCTCATTCACAATTTTCCACTTCAGTATACGGTACCATTCCTATTTTCATGCTTTAATCTGAGTAGACTGATTAAGAGCGTGACCTCTGGAGTCAGATTTCTCTGGGATCACATCTCCCACCTCAGCAATTTATTAACTGCAGCTTGAGTAGTTATTCTATGGGTCAGTTTCCTTGATTATAAAACAGGATGATAATAGCACCTATCTTGGGGTGTTGTGGGGCCTAAAGGCATTAGTCCATGTAAAAACTTTTGAAGAGAATCTAAGGTATAATAAATGAGCAATTAATGGTAGCTGTTCTTTTATGGGTATTGATTCTTGCCCCTTTGTTTCTTATATTGTTTAATATCTGTCAGTTCCTCCTTCAGATCTGTCAGAGGGGATGTTATAGTTGATACTCCAATACCTCTTCTACCCCAGTAGATTGACTAAGTCATCAGTGTATATCCTTATGAAGATCCAGAGGGTAAACATAAAACCTAAGCTGAACTGGTCCAACTGGAGGGACAGACTTACATTCATATTTGAGAGGAGATATTTCTCACTCTCATGTCCTAAGTGAGAAGAAGGCAGTGTATTGCCTTTGTGGGTATGGTTACCATCCTTCTATTACAAGTCAGGCTGGTGTAGGACAGTTGCGTCTCACTCATCAGGGAGGGTCAGGTGGAGAAATTGAAAGAACCTTGTTCCTTGAGAATGGTGTCCTGCTAAACTTCAGAATTGGCCAACCACGGAGGTAATTCTATCCCCAAATGTCTTCCTGTGTGAGATACACTTCTTAGGAATATTTATCTAGGATTTCCTTTCTTACAGTCAAAAGCACTGTAACTAAATCCTTCGCCATTCTCATTACTAGAATTTAGGAGTTTTATAAAAAGGGGCTTGCCTTCTCCTGCTTCTATTTTTACCCACCCACTTTGAGGTATATCAAAATCATTTAAGCATCCCTTTCTAATTGCTACAAAGGTCATCTCTAAATAAAACAAAATTATCTCTAGCATCCTCTAGACCAAAGTCTTTCATCTAGCCAACAAGTGTTTCATAACCTACTGCCTTCTAGTTATCAAATGGTATTTTTTATTTTTGTCTTCTAAATTTTACTTTTTAAATCTAAATGACAATGTAATTTAGATCAATATGTTTAATAGAATCCCAAGCTTACCAAATCCAAGGCTGAAGTCTTAACGTCTTCCTGTTTCTTAACCTACTTCAGGCTCATGATTGACCAACTAAGTTAACAACGGTAGCACCATCCACTAGTTTGCTTATCCTGATTCCTCTCTTCACATCACATCAAACTCCTTTACCAGTCCTATTCATTTCACAGCCATGATAGACTAAAACCTGTCACTTTTTACCATCTTAGTTTATACCACTCCAGACCAAGCACCATCATCTTCCTCCTGGACTCCTGCATTGGCTTCTCTTACTCACTGCCTGCACTGCTCTCCATCCTTCCCACTCTGTTTGTCCTTTTTAACAGACAGAAGTAATGAATTCTCTGTCTTCCACATTTCCAACAGCTTGCCTTTGTTATCACAAAAACAAAAAAACAACCAACCAAACCAAAAAACTGAACTCTTTGCCATGTTTTTCAAATCTAACAGTGTATCAATATTACAGTGTGTCAGGGCCCAGCTAAGTCCCTAATCTCCTTCCATACCACTGACTTATTTGTGCCTTTTCTCTCTGCCATACTGGCCTCTCTACCATTAAATGGCCCAAGCCTGTTCCCACTGCAAGGCTCTTACGTCTGTGGTTTCTTACCCATTAAATATGTTTTCCCCCATTTTACATTCAAAATTATAATCAAGTGTTGACTCCCACTTCCATACTGATCTATCTTTATTATGTCTCAGTTCAAGTTTTTTTTTTTTTTTTTTAATCTATCTGAGACAGGGTCTTACTTTGTCACCACGGGTACAGTGCCATGCTGTCAGGGCTCACAGCAACCTCAAACTCTTGGGCTCATGTGATTCTCTTGCCTCAGCCCCCCATGTAGCTGGGACTACAGGCATCTGTAGCAACCCATGACTATTTTTTAGAGACAAGGTATCTATATTTGCTCAGGTTGGTCTTGAATTCATGAGTTCAACCAATCCATCCATCTCTGCGTCCAGTGTGCTAGGATTACAGATGTAAGCCAAAAATCATACTTCTGATCATGGTTAATCTTTGCTAAACTCTTCATTGGTTCCCATGTCTTAAATCGAGACATTCTGGCCTAATACTCAAAGCCTTTGAGTCCCAGTCTATTCTCTCCTTGGAATTACAAACCAATGGAGGAGGTGTACAGCAGGGACATGCAAAACAACCCATCTCTGAACCACCCCTCACCCCCACTGGTATGTGACTGTTTAATGAAGGACTTAGGGACACTTTACTGAGTGTATTCTGGTTGAGAAGTAATTTCTTTGGTAAATTTCTGGAGTCACTAAAAAAGGGCAGAAAAGAAGAAATTAATACCAGTAAAATTTATGTTCAGAGAATATTAGAGACTTTTGAGAAAGGCCAGGCTGGCTTTCACACGACGGGTTCAGGAATCTTGGTTCATTAATGAAAAAGAAACAGAACATAGAGAAAAATCATCACAGCAAAACTGTTACT
Source organism: Galagoides demidoff (assembly GCA_963574575.1). Lineage (NCBI taxonomy): Eukaryota > Metazoa > Chordata > Mammalia > Primates > Galagidae > Galagoides > Galagoides demidoff. Next base: position 33,345 of record CAUYQV010056769.1, on the reverse strand, counting down.
ACCAAAAATATTATTTTGTAGAAAGATTTAAAGCCTCATTAGAACAGAAAGCCTACTATATTTTTTGTCAGTTGCCAGGTCCTCCCATCACACACCTATGTCTCCATCTTCATGGAAAGTTGGCAAAGATGTCATTAAGGCACAATTTATATATATGTTTTGAAATCAATAACAAAAAATGATAATAAACTGGATTTCAATAGTTTTCAGTATTCACTAACGTTATTTCAAACATAAACCCCTTTTTAAATTGACTGTGTCAGAGTGGATCATTAAGAAAAAAAATAAATGAACACTCTGAGGTATATTTTCCTGTGTTTGAAATTGGTGCTAAAACAGAGAACTATGGTCACTATGACAGACATTGTTAGTATTTCTGTGAGACTTATCTGGGCTGTAGGGAATCATCGGTCTTATTCCATATAGGAATTCTTAGATTTTTATCTTAGCCATAATTCATGTACAGAAATAATAAGTCTGTTTCACTAAGTAAACATTCCACCTGGGAGTACCCAGTCTGGTCACTCAAGGATGTTAGTTTATTTGAGCTGCTCAAAGAACTATGAAACAAGAGAAATAAGTGGCAATTATGGATTCCACCAAGTGAAAAGCCATGATGAATTAAAATTTCTCTAAAAGAAGAAATAAAGTTCCAGTGAAGTAGAGTCTTAAGTTAACTTGTGGCAAAAGAAGATGGGACGGGGGAAAGTATTGCAGTATCTGCTTTCAGTTAATACTATTTGAATTGCACATGAACTTTAGGGCCACCCTGTACATGTATTACTTACTTCTGATCAGCTGATGCAAAACAGTCCAATTTCAGGTACAAGCCCCTGATTAGTCCAGAAAGTAGAAAGGAAGAGGAGGCAGGGGGAGAAGAGATATGGGAGAAGGGAGGGTATTCGGGGGGACCTCACCTAATGTGCATGATGCAATGGTACATCTCAAAACTATTAAGAAATGAGTATAATTATGATGGATGTCTTACTTGGTTCAATGTAAACATTTCACATTGTATATCGAAGCAGTACCCTGAAGCCCATAAATGCATCATTATATGAAGTTATGATCTCATAAATAAATAAATAAAATATAATGGTGGACTCTTTGGTGTTGGCATGCTGTTTAAGTTCCTGAAAGTGATCTGTGCTTCATTTAAACTAAAATGCCCATCAGTATCTGAGTGTGAGGAAAGGCAGGCCCCCCAGGAGGAATGAAGACAATTTAGGTGCTTGTTATCCATTTCTAACACTGGTGCATGTTCTTAGACCCAAGGGAGGATAAGCCAGGATAGTACAGTGTTTGCCTAGGGTCAGAGCCTGGCTTTGCCATTTATTAGGTTTTTGATGTTGGAAAATTCCAAATCTTTCCTGTGATTTAGTTTCCTTATGGGTAAAATGAGGCTAATAGTAGTATTTACCTCAAATCTTTATTGTGAGGATTAAGTAACTTCACGTAGTTAGGGCCCTTATAATGGTTCCTAGCACCTACAAGGTCTTCAATGTGTGTTAATTACTGTTTTAGCTTACAGTATAGTTTCTGTGTAAGTTAGGATGGCACATCCCAAAACTCTACTGATCTTTGTGCTACTTTTTCTTGTTTTTATAAAGTAATGGCAATTTAAAAGCAGATGTTCTAGTCATGTTGATGATCCTGTTGAATTTGTTAACTCCTTCATATTTTGGCTTTTTTATGTAATGTGTTGATGTAACTGGGCTTCTGTAAACATTTATCTTAATGGTCAAATTTAGGGATAAAAAGCTGAATTTTTTAACGTAAGAAGACTTGGCAGAATAGCATAGAACATGGGACATGGGAGCCTGGACTTATGGTCTCCAGGGCATATTTTGACCAAGGGTTGGACTCTGGCCAGGTCACCCACCTTCTCTCGTTCCTGTCTTGTAATCCATAGTGGTTTCTGCTATAAACATTATCATCATTCAAACCCTGTGCTTATTTCCCTGATGTTACTGGGCTTAACTATATTATGGGTCTATGAAAAAGTAGCACATTCTTTGATTATCCTCAATGACAACAAATTATCTCTTTAAAAGTAGGTTGAAATTTCAGAACAGTGAAAAGTATCTTGGGGTTGTGTGTGGTGACTAAAATGGGTGTTTTGAATTTTTAAAATATGATTTAAGTCATGGAATACAATAATGTTTGAGGGATGTTTATAATTACTCTGGAAAGAGAAAGAGTATTTATGTGTGTGTGTACAGTATGTGCATATGCGTGCATGTGTGTACATGTGTGTATGTGTATATGTTTGTATGCATGCATGTGTGTGCATGGAGGAGTGTTTGTGTATTTTCCATTGCAATGCACATTTGTAGTTCTGTTCTGGAATATTTTGTTGAAAATCTACCCTTTAGTCACATCTTATTCCTATTGTAAGTACAAGGAGAACAGAATTGTATCACCTCAGAAGCCACCCTGTGGGATTGCATGCTGGACGGTGAGGTTAGACTCTGCAGCGGGGATGCTGTGCACTTTTGAGAGTAAACACATAATTTTCTTAAAACTTGGCTACTGCTTTGCGAGATTAATACAACCGATCTCAAGTAATATAGTGCTCACATCATGAATATTTTTGTAATATTAACATATTAGAAATATCACCAACTATACTTACTCTTTCATGTATTTAGATTAAATGCTAAAATAAATGTAAATTATTTAGATTCTCCACTTGAAGCAGCAGTTATGATGTTTGGTAAAACCCATGGACTATTAGTCATAAAAATGGCTCCACAAGGATTCAGAAAACAGAAAAATACGACAGACAAATAAGCTTGCTCATTTCTTTCTTTTATAGAAGTTCTCTAAGTGTTTTAAAGGGGAATTGTGCAGGTAGAATGGGGACTGAAGACCCCCAGAAAAAAGGAAAATTAAAAAGTAAGCTGAAGGAGTTGGAACAAGGAAAAGTCAGCTGGTTTATCTTTAAGCCAGCCATTGCGAAATTTCTTATCCAAACAAGTTTCCAGCCTTTCCTGGCTTCTTGGGTATACAGCTTACACCAATACCCTGCTGAGTCCATGAACACTCTGAGGAAGGTAATGGCCATAAAAGAGATTATGGCAAGACCTGGAATAGATACATCATCTAGGTCGTTTCCTGCCCACTAAATAGACAAAGCAGATACTCATTGTAGAGATTTGCATTCAGCTGGGGCAGAAACCCAGGAAACAGCTCTGAGCCTTGAGATACGGGCAGGAGGGCTTGCATCCATTATCACAGAGAAAACTCCTCTTGGTGGTGATGAGAGGAAAATGCCTCTCTCCCACGATTCTTCAAAGGAGATTCATGCCAATGGTGTTTTACAACACAGTGAACTAGTGGAGTTTAACACCTCCCTAGGAATCTGCATGTGTGACTCCAGACAGGAGGGTGCCCCCACACAAGGCTCAAGTTTCAGATTCCTCAAAACTGCTCACATCCTTAAAGCTAATAATAATAACAATAGCAGCTGATACACTCACTCAGAAAAACTACTAATATCTGTTTCTCCCTCAGCTTCCCACCTGAACAAATAGAGTTTAATAAAAGCTGAGTGGAACAGACACTCGAGGCCACTCGCCAGAGCCCATGAAGAGGTGGTGGTCCCCTGAGCTCCAACCTTTGAAAATTCTATTCTGTGTCTCATGTCTCTTTCTTTATCCTTGTTCCTAACTTTATGTTTCTTCAGTCAGTCCTGCCAGTTCCACAGGTCTTAGCAGACCCTGCCCCGGGGTGGGACTCTGACTGAATTGCTCTGAAATATGAATAGCACACACCTTTCAATGGATTCCAGAGGCTAATCCTTATTTAAATAGATGACATGTATATTAAATTAGAAAAAATTAAGTTCCTTTCACATTTTATAGGATAAAATGTATTTGAAAAGAAGTATATATAACTACATAATAAATATATATTGTTATTTCATTTTATTTCTATCTCCCTTTGAAAATGAACCTTCAAATGAACCTTAAACTCAAATATTTTTCTTTCTTATTTTATACCTTTACAATAAGGTGACCAGATTTTAACACTGGTAAAGTGGGACACCATTGGGGAAGGCGGGGCCTGACAATAATGCAAACTTCGATAAGCAGTTTTCCATAATCACTTCTCAACAATTATTTGTTATTATTAAAGTTTAACATTATAAAATTAACAAAAATAATGTAAAACGCATATCCTGGTGAAATAGTCCCATGGCAGCTGAAAATTGTATATTCCCTTCCTGTTCTCCCCTCTTCCCTCGCTTGTCCATTCTTTCCAAAAATTGGGGCTTTTTTAAAATGCTGCAGGACACAGGACAAATTGTTAAAAATCGAGACTGTCCCGCCAAAAGCCAGACGTCTGGTCACTTTACTCTAGATCTAATCATCAGGAAACATCAAAAAAGTTGAAGGACCATCTGTAACAGTGGTTCTCAACCTGTGGATCGGGACCTCTTTTCAACAATGAAAATACATTGTGGCATTAGGAAGGTTGAGAACCATGGTCTATAAGATAACTGGCCTGTACTCTTCAAAACTGTCAAGGTCATAAAAGGCAAAGGGCTGCAAAGGAACTAACTAAAGAAACATGACAGCTAAACGCATGATTCTCAAGAAGATTCTGAGCCAGAAACAAAAGTAGCTATAAGCAACATCATTGCAACAATGGGAAAAAGTTCAATGGCCAGTGACTTAAATGATACTATTCCTGGCTTTGAAAATTGAACTGTCCTTGCTCACAGGGAATACCCATGAAGTAGTTAGAAGTGAACTGAAACTGGAACTCATTCTCCAGAGGTTCCATAGTTCAGGAAATAATTGATAAAAAAGAGACAGGGTGAACCACAAACTAGAAATTCAGGTACAAGTTGACGTTGCATTCTTTTTTTTTTTTTTTTGCGGTTTTTGGTCGGGGCTGGGTTTGAACCCACCACCTCCAGCATATGGGACTGGCGCTCTACTCCTTTGAGCCACAAGCACCACCCTGATGTTGCCTTCTTGACTTGGAAATCCACTGGGCAGGCCACATAGGCAGAACCCAGGGAGGATTTCTATGTTACCTTCTTCAGGCAGAATTTCTGCCTTCCCCAGGTAACTTCAATATCCACCCTTAAGGTCTTCAACTGATTAGATGAGACGACCCACACTATAGGGGGTCATCTGCTTTATCTAAAGTCAAATGATTGTGAATGTTCATCACATCTACATCTAGATTAATGTTTGACCACATATGTGGGCATCAACCACAGCCTTGCCAAGTTGGCCCACAACAATGAGTTCAGGTTCAGACATGCTGAGTGGGAAATGCCTGTGGAACAGCCAAAGATGCTGTGTAGGAAGCAACAAGACCCGTGGTCTGCAACAGACCCCAGAGGTGAGGTTGGGTTAAGGCGAGTTGGCAATTTCAAAAGCTAGAGAAAAAGATAAGGATTCCACCAGACTTGCCAATCTAGAGGTCAACTGCGAAACTAATTAAAACCGTGAAGTGGAAGTTGAGTAGGAGGTGAAAAGGTACAAATAATTGAGTGTGCACTGCTCTCTGAGATACCTTCCCTGAGATCCCACTTATGTCTGAGGCAACAAAATAATAGTAAAACACTGAAAATTTAGACAGCTCTTGGGAGAGTCATTAACTGGAGTCCACGACAAACTTAGAAGAAGGGTCTGAGCTAGACAAAGAGTGTTGTACTCTACAATTACCGCATCCTGTGTGCCCTGGGGAAACTCACTCTACCATTCTGATCCTTAGTTATTTTTTCTATAAAATTGAAATAATAACTATACTTGACTTACAGAAACAGAATGAGAATTAAAGCATATTTATGTACATAAAAATAACAGTAAACTGGAAACAGGGATACAATATTAGTAGTTGTTGTAAGTTGTTATTCTTCTCTTATACTTATCGTATATAAGGATCTTTTTTTTTTTTTTGCAGTTTTTGGCTGGGGCCGGGTTTGAACCCCCTACCTCCGGCGGTAGGTGCCCCACTCCTTTGAGCCACAGGTGCCGCCCTGTATATAAGGATCTTGACTGCTAAGAATTTGGTAAATTTTAATGAATCCAATTTTATGCCCTTTCATAGAAAAACATTTAAATTACTTCCTACTGTTATAAATTATAGACACAGATCTTGGAAAACTGAGCCTTAAAAAACAGTTTTAAACATTTAAGTGTTATTTCTCATTTTTAATGCACTAAAACCATGTGGGTGTCTTTCCTCTTTTTATATTTATGAATTCAGAACAATGGTAGAGACATTTCTACATGAAGCTGTGCTGCTACTCTTAGCTAATTAGGGTCAGCCTTCTTTTCAGTAATTTGGACCTTTGTTATTGAGGCAAAAATCCAGCCAACTTTTCTTGAGAAAAACTTAGAGACTATCTTTTTTTTTAACAATTGTCATCAATTATGTTTTTCCTTTCTAAAACTAGTTACTGTGAATTTTTTTAAAAAGTTCAATAAATCGGTGACTGAGAAGAATGGCTTTCTGTTCCCTGAGGACAAACCGCTGATGGGCTGTGAGGATAGACCAGAGAATGGTGGGCGGGTCCTTCCAGGGGTCAGTGTTCACATTCCTGACATGAATAATGTACCTTTATAGCATTTAAGAAAGATCTCAGTGGCATCATATGTGCCCCATTATACAGGTGAGATTCATGCATAAAATATTTATGGAGCACTCACTATGTCCCAGGCATTGTCATAGGTGCTGGGAACCTGCTGTCACGGACGGGGCTCCTGTGAAACAAACCTGTATTCTCTGCCTGTGAGATGCTGAGCTCTGCTCGGCTCTGGGGATGCAGAAGAAGCAAGCCTGGCAGGAGTCTGCAATCCAGGGGGGAAACGCGGCCAGGCAGCCCAGGGAGGTGGGGAAGGCGATTCCAAAGCTCGAATGAGAGACACGTGGTAACAGCACCCATCCTTAGCAAGGGAAGTTCCTGAAAGAGGGAGTGATGTTTAAGCCCTAAAAGATCAAAACATGAGTAGAATTCAGCCAGTTCTCATAAGTGAGAACACTTTGCGGGAAGTTCCCCTGACTAGAGAGAGCATCAGACAGTTACGAAGGCGGAAAACATTCCTGAAGGTTGAGCTTAGGTTGGGCAGGTGCCTCCAGAGCGCAGAGAAAGAAATCCGCCCTGAGGGCTGGGGGAACGTGAGGTTGCTCGGGAGCCTGGCCTCTCAGCTGAGAGAAGGCAAGACCTATTTGTCTCCCTCTCCTTATGCTCCTGGTATATTTAAAGAATGAAATATAAAAAGATTATAATAACCAGTTGTTGTTTTCTTTGGGGTTTTTTGGGTTTTTTTGAGACCAGAGTCTTACTTTGTCACCCTTGGTACAGTGCTCTGGCATCACAGCTCACAGTAACTTCAAACTCTTGGGCTCAGAGCCATTCTCTTGCCTTGGCCTCCCTGGTAGCTGGGACTACAGGCGCCTGTCACAACGCCTGGCTATTTTTAGAGACAGGGTCTCCCTCTGGCTCAGGCTGGTCTCAAACTCCTGAGCTCAAGCAATCCACCCGCCTCGGCCTCCCAGAGTGCTAGGATTACAGGCATGAGACACTGCACCTGGCCAATAATTAGATATTTTAAATGTCTGAACTTAAATTGATGCTTCAGTACAAATATATAAATGTTAATGATTGTTGAAATAATATCATTTAGTGATAAAATAAAAAATCTAAATTTGAAGTCTTTCATTAATATGAAACCACCTTCTCCAAAACACTTATATATGCTGGGCACGGTGGCTCACGCCTATAATCCTGACACTCTGGGAGGCTGAGGTGGGTGGATTGCCTGAGCTCACAGTTTCGAGACCAGCCTGAGCAAGAGTAAGACCCCTGTCTCTAAAAATAGCCAGGCATTGTGGCAGGCATCTATAGTCCCAGCTACTTGGGAGGCTAAGGCAAGGGGATCACTTGAGCCCAAGAGTTTGAGGTTGCTATGAGCTATGATGCCACAGCACTCCATCAGAGGCAACAAAGTGAGACTCTGTCAAAAAAAAAAAAAAAACAACAAACCACTTATACACACAGACACAAGTATGTAGCCACATACACACTGCCTAGTGCCCACATGACATGCATGTAAGAAGCTTTTCTGGAAAGAAATGATAAGGACTAGAAACTTTATTATTAAAAATATGGAAATCTTTCAAAAGAATTGAAGCAAAGAGGTAATGTAATCTCGTTTGCATTTTATACATTATGGGAAGTGGATTAAAGGGAGGCAGGATTGGAGCCTGGAGACAGATGGGAATGTTATCATTGTCCACGTGACAAATGAGGGTCGGTCTAGACTGGCACAGTGGCCTTGACATGAGGTTTGAATTAGAGAAGTATTTGGATGGGAGAATCAGCCTGAACTGATGACTGACTGAATTAAGGGAACCAAGAGAGACAGAGGAATTTGTTTGCCAATCGAAACAGTCAAGCTGCTTTCAATTTATAAACACAATGTCATTTCCATAACCTCCTCCCTTCCGCGCATGGTCTTCTAGCCCTATAAACTTCCACTGGTTTTAAGTCATGAATAATTATAATGTAATTAAGTGTTTCATTTCCAAAATAATTTACAAGAATGTGTTGACTGCACAGAGTTTGATGTTTTAAAAAATAATGCGTTCATAGATCTCCTTCCACTTTCTACAATTTCTATGAAGCTCTCACTTGGAGTAGCATTCTGTGTGACACTTGGGATCCAAAATGTAAAGTGGGAATCCCTCCCCCATGTGCATAAACATAAATTCAGATGTGTCTCAGGCATGCCTTTATCATTAAAAAGAAGTTACTAAAAGCAGTTGTCACAGATGAATGATGTGCTCATAAATATCACTCAAAAATAACTGCCTAGTATTAGAGAAACACTAAATTTTATTTTGTCAAGATTTGCTAGTGTTTCTCTCTTTATTAAATTTTAAAAGTAAGTTTCTATGAAGAATAACAACACACCATTTTGCAGTAAATATCTTTAGAGAAAGGCCATATTCTTCCACAGAGATACATCAGGGCTAATGGATATAGTCAAAAGTTAAATTTCAGACCCCTATACCAGGTTTGATTCATGCTGTTTTATAATCGCATGCCGGTGGCTACCTTCGTTGGTGAGTGCTCCATGCTAATGAGGCCAGTGGCAAAAGTTCAACTCCCCAGGCAGACAATTTGTTTTTCTCTGCTTGTGGCGATAGCTGTAATGCTTACCCCAAGTCAGACATCAGAAATATGTGTCAATCATCGCAATGTCAAGAGAGTGTAAATGCCTTAATGAAAATCTGTCCTTTCTATTAGCAAAACACATGTGCAACTAATGGGGAGACAATGGGGTCACCTTCAAATACAGAGTGGAATATTCCTCATGTTACTACACCAAAGTTCCTGCCAGAAGCAAGTCATAAATGTCATCAAGAGTGATGATCTTAAATTATATTCCACATGAATAATTTCTTCATTTTTCATCTTTGACCAAACAGCACTAAATTTGCCACTAAGTAAAAACTCCATGAAATGTGCATTCACCTGCTTCCTTCCTATCTCCCCAAATTGTTATGAGAATGACTCAAACAGTGTCTTGGAGGCATTTTAAAATAATAAAATATTAATCCAAATTGTCCTTTCTAACTCAGCAGGGGCTTATTGAGTTTTCACCATACAAAGGCAAAGGGTCATGGGCAATCCAGTAACAGTCAATTCAGAAAAGGGTAACAGAACTTCAAGCCGGCTATTGGAGTGCAGTGGTAGTTTGAGTGAGTTTAAATGATGAGGTGTAGCACGATGCAGACTGGGCCGTTAGTAGTTCTGACATAATCATTCTCATCCTTTCCAGTTAGCAATGTTCACTGTCAGATAGGATTCAGAAGATGGTCAGGCCACGTTGAAACCTATCTGGAAGATTCAGTGGCTTTATTAACAAAAAACTTCACTGAAACACAGCCCCCCTTGTGATGGGGGGGCTGCAAGAAGCCCTGACCTGCCCACTCAGCCAAGCAGCTGTCGAGGTGGGGCTTTAACTGGAGGAAGAGAAACCCGCGGTTGTGAATTATACAGGTCCCGAAACAACAAAAACTACAATTCATGAAGCCACCCTTGAACTGTCCTTTCCACACAAGTCTAAGTATTCATGTCTCTGCTTCCTAAGTATTCCTCAGATCCATCCACTTCACTCTCTCCTCTGTTTTCTGCACCTTTAACATCCCCACTCCTATTAACAGTCAAACTCACAAGAACATTTAAAAATCACAATGGTGGGCAGCACCTGTGGCTCAAAGGAGTAGGGTGCTGGCCCCATATACCACAGGTGGCGGGTTCAAACCTGGTCCCTGCCAAAAACTACAAAAAAAAAAGATATCATAAAAATCATGATGGTGCTGATTTATCTGTTGTTTTACATCAGGAGAATGAACCACGTCTGATACTTGCTTAGGACATCCTCTCCTAGTAGGCAAGAGATGAGATGAAGAGGTTATTTCATAACAACAGAATTAACTTTAAAAGGGGTAGACGTATTATGGCAGCAGGGACTGGTTTCCTGGGAGACAATTTCTCCATGGATGAGGGATGGAGAGGGTAACATTAGATTCTCATCAGGAGCACACAGCCTAGATGCCTCCCACGTGTCCTTCACAGTAGGCTGGGGCTCCTATGAGAATCTAATGCCACCCCTGATCGGACAGGAGGTGGAACTCAGGCAGGGATGTCAGCGCTGGAGAGCAGCTGGAAATACAGATGAAGCTTCACTTGCTGGCCCTTGGCCCGTCCCCCTGCTATGTAGCCTACATTCTAACAGGCCATGGACCAGTACTGATCAGTGGCCTGGGGGTTGAGACTGAAGTTTTAAGGGCTATCAGGGACACCTCCATCAAGCCAGTCACCGGATGCCTTGTAGGCCTCCATGCTACCTATTTCTAACTAAGGGAAATCAAGGAGGACCCGTGGCAGGAGACTTTTCTGATCTAGATATATCCAAAGAAGTAACCAGACTGTTCAATACTGCTCCTCAGTGCTCAGTCCTTTGAGGAAGGATGTTTGTTTATGGTCAGTGACTGAGCCACAGTTTCCTATTCTGCAAAGCAAGAGGTTAAGCTATAGGCTCTCTAAAATCTTTTCGACTAGACTGCATTCATGTACACAGCAATGACTTAATAAAAAAAAATAAAATCTTTTAGACTAAGCAACCTTTCAAAAGTAAAAGAAACTAAAAGTTGGATAAAAATCATAACCTTTACTATTAAAGAATGCATCAACATATTCCTCTCTATGACCAGAACTAAAAGTCCTGTAGCTAGAAGTCTTTCTTCTTTCTGTGGTTTCCTATATACTCTAGAATGGTCATTGTGAGTATCTTAATTATTCTCATTAGAAGCCAGAGTATCAAGAGGCAAAATACAGTATTCTACTTTTAGGTTTAAGCATTGATTGTAACATATCGTTTCTCTAGAAAATTAAAAAATAAAATTTCCCTACATGCTTACAGGGACAAACTTTTCTTTCTTTCTAAATGTCCAAAGCTAAAATAGGACCTAGTAGACAAAAATAGTTGCTTGCTAGAGTAAAGTAAATAGCACTTTTCTTTTCTTTGTAATATAATCAGGTATCTAGAATGCTAAAGGAAAATGCTTCCCTTTATTATATGGGGAGATTAATATTGTAGGAGAGTTCTCTAGAACGTAGACTCCTACATTACACCTTCCATCTTTCTTTCTTCCGCTTCTACTGTGTCAACAACAAGGGCTGATCTCAGAATGTAGCCAGACCAAGGAAACCCACCTAAGCAGTAAGGAAGAAGAAATGAGCTTATATTAAAGATAGAGCAGATTTCAGTAGGATAAAGGAAACACACACGATCATTGCCATGATGAAATATTGAAACAGGCTAATCAGAGTTCATGAAGTTTCTACATAGTATCTTTAAGGAGTTTCCTATAAAGATTTAAAATATTTTCTGCAAGGGGTTTTTCATTCATTCATTCCTTATATTGATAGGAATAACTACCTAAATATGTACAAACATGTTTCTCAGCCAGCAGGAATCAGCATCATTTTAGCCTCCTTAAGTTGGGATGCTTCTTAAATGTTATGAAGTGTCCATGAATGTGAATATGGAGAGAAAGGGAAGAGAAGATTATGCAGAGAAATTTTTTAAGCAAAGAGAAACTAATCCTGTTGTTGACTGTCATGTGGCCCTCTGTGATAAAGGACGTACTTCTGATACGTGACTGCAGGTTGTTCTGTGCAATTTACTTCAGAGGGGAAAATGGCCTCCAGGGTAGTCAGCCTTCCATTACCAAACTCATCCAAAAACTGAGTGATCGTCTGTCAAATACACACTAGCTCATATTTTTGTTTGAGGAGAATACCTGTGAAGGGTGCCTTCTGTGAAAACAAAACCACTGGCCAAAAGGCAAGTTGCCATATTAATTGGAAACATCCTAAAAGCTAGACAATGAGTTAGGACCATTGCTACGTGTGCATGTACACACACACAATCAGAGAAGAATTAAGCTCAATTCCAAAGTACTAGTTTGATATCTATTTTTAACATTGTGGAAAGTCATGCCAAGTTTGTGGGAAGTTTTAAAATTTCAGACTGTTATGAGGTTGCATACATTTTGGTTACATAGTTTGCGTCTATTTTGATAGTCAGAGTTGTGTGTCCTGGTCCCAGAAAATGTGCAATATACCCCTGCAGTGCCCCTGTTGGGTGGGAATTTACCTGTCCCCTTCTCCCACTCCCCACTACCTGAATTTCACTGAGTTTTGCTTCCATATGAACTTATAGGTGTGACGGACTGGTTCCAATTTAGTATTGAGTATATGTAGTGTTTGTTTTTCCATTCTTGTGATACTTTGTGTTTAAAGACCTTGAAGAGGAGATACAGAATAACAACTAGGAGTGGTATTCAACAACTTCTATGGTACAGGCACCAGCTATTCAGAATGTCCTGGAGCAAGGTCCAGTAGCCCTTGGTTATGCCAGAAGCTGACCCTTATTTTCTGGGTCTGGGACATCCAGGGATGCCTAAGAGGAGAATCAGAAAAACTGGGTACAGGATAACTGAGAAGATTTGGGGACAATGGTTATTCTCTAATTGGTTCAAAAGTATTTTCCTATTTTAACAAGCAATGCTACCAAAACTGAAGACTCTGCGTTGGTGGTCAGTCTTGGAAACAACTCCTCAGATGAATCTGGGCATTGCCACCACACTGTCCTTGTCTGACAGCAGGTTTGATGAGGACCAAAGGAGACAGGTGATCTCTTTGGACCTATCTGTTCTCTTCCTTCTGTTCTGAGTGACATGACATTAACAAATGGGGATACAACACGCAAGACCCTACAGCTTGGTAGGGAAGATCTGGTTGGAGGCTCAAATACACAGAGGGTCTTCCATGATTCCATCTGGAACAGAAGAATCTGAGAAACAGCACCTCACAGGAGTTTGTTTTGAAACCGGTAATGTTTACCTAATTATCAATTTTATCTCACTTTGTAGAGTAATGTCTCCAATAACTGGCAATATGACAGATGCTGGAAAAATGGTTTGAATTAGAGGTTAAAGAAAGTATTAATTAGGAGTTGCAGGGAAGTGTCAACTTTTTTTTTTTTTTAGGCCAGGGCCAGGTCTGAACCTGCCACCTTCAGTATATGGGGCCGGGGACCTACTCCTTTGAGCCACAGGCACCACCCAAGGAAGTATCAACTTTTTGAAAGACTAACATAATTTCAAGTATCATTATCCACTTCAAAAAAGGCAAGAAAGAAAAAAGTACCATACAATAGAGTTACTTCACTAGGCAAAGGGAAACGCTCAAGATTATAAGAGGATGTTGCTAATTTTTGTGTAGCTAACATGTCAATGTCTTTTATCATTCCAACTTCACCCATTTCCTCACTCATCTGTTTCCTCACAAATATACTGAACCCTGCCTACCATTTAACCCTTTTAAAACATACTTGCAGAAGTTTTCTGTAAGCCGCAAAGCACCATGTTGATGCTTGTGTTATTACTACAATCCATTGGTCCTCCTTGGAGGGAAAAAATTATCTTCTAGCTTTCTATAAAACTAATTTGAATTACACAGGTAACAATAAATATGTTCCTGTTTTTAAAAACAAAAAAACCTTGAACGTAAAGAAAAAATGTGGTGTCCATATGATTTATTATCCAAACTAGGACACTCTTGAGAGTGAATGGATGGACAATTAATAGACATACTAGGACATTAGGTATAAGCTGGGAAGGGCCAGACAAATTGGGACACTCAGTGACTGTACAGATATAGACCATAGAGCCTCTTGAGAACATGACACCTCTCTCCAAAGTCTAACCCTTCCAACTCTTTCCAAAGACAACTAGTATTACTATTTGGGAAGGATGACAATTAGAAAGCATTTAAATCTCACAGGACACATCATAGAAAGCCAGAGAACTTTTTGTGGCATCAAGAAAGCTAAAATTAGAGAAGGAAAACACCAGTGAAAGTCCTTCCCAGGGTGTGACGCATCTTCAGTTCACACTTTTTCCTGGGACATGGCTCTGACGCTCACTCCCACCCGTCTAAGTTTGAAGCACCTCCTTCTAGCAATTTTAGCTCTACCTACACATGTCTGATTCTCATCACTGGGCCTCGAGAGAGTTTGGCAAACGAGATTCTCCTAACCATGCGCAGTCTCTCAGAAATTTCCCTGACTAATTCTTTGTCTGCTTTCCATGATGTTGATGGACTATTATTTCTCATTTCTAAAATAAGCCACTCAAGATAGCTCTCCATCAGGATTATATTTCATTGTATTAGATGCAGAGATTCACTTAAATTTGGGGAAAAAATATTTTATTTCTAACTATTCATGTTCTCAAGAGAGCCCAGAACATGCATCCAGCACCCCAGAGGGAAAATGAATGGGGACAACCGCTCTCTGCCCTCCACTGATTCTCCCCTTGGGAGGAGAGAATATCTGGTAGCTGAGATCCAGAGATAGCCAAAGTGAGGCCAGGTCAGCCACTACAGAGACAAGGCCGTCTTCTGCAGATTAGACCTTCCCATCAGCTGAGGAGAAGGAGCTCACCTGGGGTTGTTCAGCTGGACCCAGGACAGCACAGCAAGTCTTTTGAATTTGGGGGGAGTATTACTAAACCCATTTAGCCCACCTTCAAAGCCATGTCTTCCCACAGCTTCATCAGTAACAGAAGTGACTTCCTTTTTATTCCCTATCTCTTTGTCTTCTCTAGCTCATCTCTCCACTGGCTCCAAAATCTGGAGAGAAAGATTAAGCGTCATTTCTTAGAGCTCCCCACGTTGCTCTGATTGGTGAGATTCCGTAACAACTCTTTTTCTTTTGCAGTTTTTGGCCGGGGGTGGGTTTGAACCAGCCACCTCCATCCAGCATGTGGGGCCAGCACCCTACTCCTTTGAGCCACAGGCGCTGCCCAACAACTCTTTCTTATTGGCAGGACCATGTTGAAGAGAGGGGACAGGAGATCCTGACCCATTATACTGTTTCCTGTGTCCCTCTGTGACTAATCACACACGTTTGCATGCAGTCTTCAGGGTTGATTGTAAGGCCTACGATTACGGGACAGAGTTATTTCTACTTATAGCTAATAGCCATAGAGAGTGGAAGTTTATAATCTTGGATTTTTTTTTTTAGCATCACACACTACTGCATTGGTTCCTAACATTTTTAGAGACATAGACTATTTAGGTTATCATGTAGATATGAAAACCTACTCAAAGAAAATACAGCTATTACTGTATTTTAAAAGTTTGGCGTCTGATTTTACTAGCTTCTTGAATTCCCTGAAATAAATGGTTAACACATCCTGAAGCCTGCTCGGGTGAGTGTATGACCCAACTGTTTCACCCAGAACTAGTTGGCAGAAAAAGAAAAAAATCTAGACTCCGAGGTAGAGCTCATTAGAGCCAACTTCTCATTTTAGGCTAAGAAAACAGAGCTAGAATAACATTTAAGGTTGTGACATGCAAATCCCTTTAAGCTCCTTGGGAGTGTTAATATTTTAAGTGCATGAGGCCTATTTTCCCTTGGACAGAAACCCTGACAATCTTTCTATCCCAAAGCTGTATCTCTTCTGATGTAGGTCACTGTTTTAAAACAAAAAGAAACTAAATGTGAATCGTTTTTAAAAATGTATTGAACACAGTGCCAGAGTTCAGTAGATACTCAGTAAATGATAATTATCTGGCCATGAAAGAAAGAGATGCATTAAAAAAAAAGAAAGAAAGAAACAAAAGGTGGTCCACCATTGTTTGTATCTGTTACAATTACATTATGTAAACATATCTTTACATGCAAATCAGTGGCAACCCTGAGACTCTGGGCAGGTAGCCAAAGTAACTCTACACCACATAGTCCAGATATCTGTATCCTGACTCCACATGCCAGACAAAAATATTAAATCACCTTGTCACATCTTTGCCTCTCCTTGCTGTTATTTCTTTCCCTTCCTTACTCAGCAGAAATTAAGTCCTTCCTAGTTTTCTATTAATTCTTCCATGACCACAAAAAATTGATCTTCCCTTCCAGGGTTTCTCAATCTTGTCATTCTTGACTTTTGGGGCCAGATCAGTCTTTGATGTGGAGACCATCGTGTACCTTTGAGCATATTAGCAGCATCGCTGACCTCTGGTCACTGAATGCCAGTGTCCCCTCGTCCCTTCCCAGTTGTGACCAAGATGTCTCCAGACATTGTCAAATGTGTCCTGGGCAAAAGTCACTCTCAGCCCAAGCTGAAAACCCCTACTTTAAAGGACTCCATTTGAAATAAAAAACCCAAGTCAAATTTTAATTTCAGAGTTGAAGCGCCATCAGAGGACTCCTTCTCCAAGGTAGGAGATGCCAAAACTACCTGCAACAGATGCTGCCTGTTCCTCCCCACCGATTTCCTCGACCTGCAAGGCCACCTCACATGCCATTCTCTGCAAGTTCTTCCTTATGACCCTCTAACCTCTGTTTCTTTGCCTGAGGGCTGTTTCTTCCTGTGGTATCCCCTGCTACCCACTCTAGTTCTAATCTATTTTGTAATAGAAGCGCTTGATGTTCATAGGGAACACAAAATTTATTTCATTCAGACAAATAATCAATGGCAGGGTTTTCATAATGAAAGCAGATGAGGGTGACTGGCAAGGGGATGGGGAAGTGGCTTAAGTGAATGTGCCTGGTCAACATTAATCTACATGTTTGGCATAGTTGTTGGCCAAGTGATTCTAGAAAGTTCTTTGCAAAGTTGGGTAACTTAGAGATAGCCCACAGGATGCCAACCATTTGTTCATGGACTCAGAATCCAGCCAAATGGAACATGGGGAAGAGGTTTCCAGCATGCCTGCTTCTGCAATCCTCTCTTTCAAATTCCCTCCATCTTGCTAATTTATGGCAAAGCTCCATGTGACTCCAGAGCCAAGACACAATAATGCAGCTCATTAATGGCCACCAGGGAGCATTTAGGAAACATGCAAAAGGAACAGTCCTTTTATTTCCTTTCCCTAGAGCCTTATTTCTAGTCTAAGTTTTCCTCCATTCCTTCCAGTTTGAACAACTACAAATTGGCTTGGAAAAACTTGCCACGACAATTCATCTCTGCTCTAGTTTTTCTTTTAACTTTTATGTTTCCTGAAACTCATGTGATTCGGTTCCAATTCCAAATTCCAAGTGAGCAAAACGAACTCATATTTTTCATCTGCCATTAAATAATTCATTTCTCTCCTTCTAAAGCACCCAATTCCCATAATCAAGTTGACAGGAATTCATCCAGTGTATTCATTAGAAATCCACCTTTCTTCCTCCCTCCTCACTTATGATGCTGCCTTCCATAATGTTGGTAGTTGTTTCGGACTGTGCTGAACAGACACAATCAATACCTCATTAAGTTATTTCAAATTGCAGAACTACAGCTGTGTCAGAGCATGAACATAAAATACAGTTTCATCAATAGAAACCCAGGCTCTGTGCACCCAAAGACAAAACAATTGGGTAATTTAGTCAATTTTGAAAAAAAAAATTAAATATGTTGTTTGTATGCTAAACAATAATTTGCCTAATTTTTAAAATCACTTATTTTGTGGGAGGGGGGACTCAGGTACACAGGCTACGAAACTGATAGAAACTGTCATAATTTTCCCAGTTCATTTCATTGATTTAAGCCTATAATTAGAAGCATATCTATTTTTTCTTTAAATCCTTAAATGTAAAAAACAAAAACAAAAATACCCTATCAATTGGCCACAATCATGCTCTTTCTTTATCTGACCAAAGCATGAAAGTGACTGGCAATTATCAGTAGAAATTGAACACTCACTATATGTAAAGTCCAAGGTTAGAGAATTTTTGGAAACATTTTAAGATATGAATCCTGCATTCAAATAGTTTATGGTCTACACGGGAAGTCAAGACTATCAAGACTAGCACACATGGGGAAAAAAAACAAAACTTGCCAACCACTCAAGGCAAAATATAACTTATTAGTAAACATTTTGGAGCTAATATAAGAAGAGTTCCAAGAAAAAAGGAAGTCATCAAAGGCTGGCAACATTGTTTTTAAACTTGTTAGTTAATAAACTCTCCACCTAGATTCCCAATTAGTCATGTGATAGATGATCTATCTAAAGCAGTATTTTTATATAATAGGAGACTTGTTAGTGAATTAGTCTAAGTATTACAAATGAAATGTATGCATCTAAGATAACATAAGCCCATTATCATATCTAGAGGTAGAAATGAATTCACAACTATAACATAAAATCATCCAAAGCCCAGAAAAGGTCAAAGATCTTACCACTTTTGGTTGAAGTAGTAAAAAATAATTTACACCTGAATGTGTGTTTACTTCAATAAAGAGAGCATTTTAAAAATAATTTAAAAATGAATTGTTCTAATTCTTTTTAACAAATAAAGGTAGTTTTCATACTCAGCAACAGCAGAAAACTGCCAAAGCCCAGACTGAAGATTAATCTATAAAATATTATCAAAAGTAACGGGTGATACCAAAGAACCCTCACACAGCATTACCTGGGATCTCAGGTCCCTACTGGGCAAATACCACCCTCCAGGGCTAGTTTTCCTTTTGTGCTACTCCACTATTTCTATTCCTTTTTTAATGTTGATATTTCTTCCTATCTTATTTTTCTTCTCTTTCAATTTTTTTTTTTTTTTTGCAGTTTTTGGCCAGTGCCAGGTTTGAACCCACCACCTCTGGTACATGGGGCCAGCGCCCCACTCCCTTGAGCTGCAGGTGCAGCCCTCTTTCAATTATTTTTATAATTTTCTCTTCATTGAAGTCAATATACATTCATAAAAAGTATATGAATGTTAACAAAGAAATCAATTAATTTTCATATATAAAGTGAACACAACATATTATTATAGAGGAGGAAAATAATTTTATTTCTACTCTTCTGAGTTCTTAGCTGAGATGTTTGTAACAAAACAAAGATTAAAACAGAATTTAAAACTTAAAACAAATCCATGTATTTACAGTCAATTGATTTTGGATAAAGATGCCATGAATGAACAATGGGGAAAAGACTGTCCTTTCAATAAATGTTGCTGGAACAACTAGATAGCCACACACAGAAGAATGAAAGGAGAGTCTTAACTCACACCATACATGATGATCAATTCAAAATGGATTATATTCTTAAACATAAGCCCTGAAACTATAAAACTACTAGTATAAAACCTAGGGGAAAATCTCCATGACATTGGTCTGGGCAATGATATTTTTTGGATATGACCCCAAAGACCCAGGAAACAAAAGTAAGAATTGCCAACTGGGATTATGTCCCACTAAAAAGCTTCAGTGCAGCAAAGTAAACAATCAACGGAGTGAAAAGATAACCTACAGAATGAGAGAAGGTATTTGCAAACCATGTATCTGATAAGGAGTTAATACCCAGAATATATTAGACACTCCAATAACTCAACAGTAAGAAAACAAATAGCAAGTAACCTAATTTTTAAAATGGGTGAAGGACTTGAGTTGACATTTCTCAAAAAAGACACACAAATGGTCAACAGATACATAAAAAATACTCAACATCACTAATCATTGGGAAAATGCAAATCAGAAACCACAGTGAAATATCACCTGACACTGGTTAGAATGTCTGTTATCAACAAGACAAGGGGTGATTTTTTTATGAGGATATGGAGAGAGGGAATACTTGCCTGTTATTGGTGGCAACATAGATTCGTACAACCATTATGGAAAATAGTACGGAGGCACCCAATTAAAAATAGAACTACCATGTGACTACTAATCTCATTGCTGGCTACATAGCCAAAGGAAATAAATCAGGATGCCAAATACATGTCTGCACTACCATGATTATTGCAGTATTCACAACAGCCAATATTTGAAGTCAATCCGTGTCCATTTGCAGATAAATGGATAGAGAAAATGTGATAGATGCACAGAATGGAATATTGTTCAGCATGAAAAAAGCGGGAAATCTTGTCATTTGTGACAACATATATGAACCTGAAGGACAGTGAACTAAGCCAGGCACAGACAACCCTCCTTGCTGTGGTTTGAATGTTTCTCCCAATGTTCATATGTTGGAAATTTATCCCCATATTAAATTTCAAATATGTGTTGGGGGGGCTTTAAGAGGTTATTAGGTCACAAAGGTTCTCCCCTTATGAACAGATTAATATCATTATTGAGGAAGTGATTTAGTTATCATGGGAGTGGGTTCCTAATAAAAAGATGAGTTAGGGCCCCTTCACTGCCCTCTTCCTCTCCCCACAATCTCCCTTCTATTCTCCACCATGAAATGGCAAGAAGCCTTTTCCAGATTCAGTCCCCTTGACCCTGGAATTCCCACCTCCAGAACTATAAGAAATCAATCTCTGTTCTTGGTAAATTACCAGTCTCAGGTATTCTGTTTTAGCAACACGAAATAGCCTAATACATATGTGATCTCACTTGCATGTGAAATCTAGGAAAGTTAAGTTCATGGAAGCAGAGACTGGAATGGTGGTTACCAGGGGCCGGAGGCAGCTATGAGGGGGAGGTTTTCGGGGAGATGGAGGTCAAAAGATGCAAAACAACTTTAGTTCAAAGAAATAAGTTCAAGAGATATAGTGTACGTACAACACAGTGTCTATAGTTAATAACAATGAATTGCATACGTGAAAATTGCCAAGAGATTAGATTTTAAGTGTTTCCTCCACCAAAAAAAAAAAAAAAGTAAGGTAATGCCTAGGTTAATTATCTCAATTTAGCCATTCTATAATGCGTATATATTTTTTCAAAATCATATTGTTGTATACCATAAATATATACAATTTTTCCTTCTCAATTAAGAATTAAGTAATTTTAAACAGAAAAAGCAAAAAGAACAGATTATTAAGATAAAATAAATCAAATTTTATTAACATATATTTCACATAGAGAAAATTAGGGAAAGTGTAACTCTCAAAAATGTGGCTTAGAATTCCAGCTTATATAACATCTTTAATAAAGAATATATTTGGACAGAGCAATAAAGCAAAGGAAAAGGATGTTGGGTCTCTAGTGGTGGCAAATTGTGGGAAGGCAAATCTATGGGAAGGTAAGGGTAGGTGAGGGCTGATTAGGAAGGAGAGTTATATAGATTCCTCTGGTGCCTTCTACAGGCTGATAAGAGCCCAAGGTCATCCCTGATGATCAACTTTTGCCCTTTCTGGCAGAGAGGGGAAGAGGGACATCTTTGTAAATTTATGTCCTGATTTGAGGCAAATAGGGGGAAGCAGAGAGCTTGTCTTCTTTCTACTTCTCAGTTGACTTCAGCTCAAAACATTCCTCATGTCAAAGTGGAATATTTTGCTACTCTTTATAACCAAAACCCATATATCAAGAAAGAACATTGCCAGCACCAGAAAAACCCTTTAGTGCTTCCACTCGGTCACTACACTGACTTTTAAGAACAGAGATTAGTTTTGCACTTACATTGGTGGAATGCATCCCCATTGCTGGGTGTGGCTGTAGTTTGTACAGGCACATTATTGTTTAGTATCCCATTGTATGAATACACCATAATACACCCATTCACTCTACTGCTGATGAACATCTGGGCTGTTTCCAATTTGGGAGTTTTGCAAAGAGCTTTGCTGTAAGTATTCTTGTGAAGCACACGGCCATATTTCTATTAGGTGGTCTCTCTGAGTGGAATTGTTGGTTCACAGGTACAAAGGTCACTATCACAGTTTTTTGAGACAGATTGTGTTTTGGTCCATTATTTCACTTCCAAGAAAAGCAGGCGACAGGGTCCTTTCTGATTCACCTGAATTTGCTCAGCTTATTGGTGTGACTGCACAGATTTAACATTTCTTGATTTTTATGTATCTCAACACTTTCCTAGTGACCCATGTCTGCCTTACTTTAGCTTTAGCAGATCTTGTCAAAGAGTTTCCAGGAATGGTTGTATCAATTTATTCTTCCAACAACAGTCTGTGAGAACTGTAGTTTTTATAAATCTTCATCACCACTTGGTCTAGTCAGTCTTCTTAATTGCACTGTTCTCAGGGTTATACAGTGGTATCTCACTCCAGTTTTAATTTCCATATATCAAAAACCAATGGTGTTGACCACTGTTTTATATTATTATATTCAACTTGGATGTGTGAGTGTGTAACTGCCTATTAAAAGTCTTCTATTTATTTTTTATATCTCTTTTTCTTACTGACTTATGAGAGTTCTCTACAGTCTTTGCTGGAAATATATTCTTCTGTACCTTAGCCACCTTTTTACTCTCGTAATGATGAATTTTGCACAAGATAAATTAAAAATTTGAATGCCTTTTTATTCATTCTTTTGCTTTATGACTATTATTTTCTTTGTCCTGTATAGTAAATCTTTGTCTACCCCAGATTCATAAAGATATTCTTCTATTTTCTTCCCAAAAGCTTTGTAATTTCATCTTTCCATTCACACCTATACTCCATCTAGAACTGATTTTTATATGTGCCATGAGACAGAGGTCAGTATTCAGTTTTCTCTGTGGATGTCCAATTGCCCCAGCACCAGTTATTTCAATAATTTTTAAAGTTTTGTTGAATAGGCTCAGTGCCCGTAGCCCAGTGGTCAGGGTCCCGGCCACATACACTGGGGATGGCAGGTTTGAACCTGGCCCTTGGCTGCTAAACAGTAATGACAACTACATTAACAACAACAAAAAAATAGCCAGGCATTGTGGAAGGCTCAACAATGCTCAGCTCTTGGGAGGCTGAGGTAAGAGCATCACTTAAGCCCAAGAGTTTGAGATTGCTGTAAGCTGTGATGCCACGGCACTCTACCAAGGGTGACATAGTGAGACTCTGTCTCAATAAATAAAGTTTTGTTTGATCAAGGACAAAACTTTTAGAAGTTATGTTTTAATAATTAAACTAAACACCAGAATCTTTATAGTATGTTACTATTTCCTATTGAAAATGATGATTCTTCTGTTCAGGGTTAAGACTACATAATAATTCATACATAAAAATTATTTTCAGCATTAATGTCCATTTCTTTTATTCAATTGAATATCTCAACTTTGAAAGAGGAAAGAAGATATTAGAAATAACTAATTATGTCGATGGTGGCAAACACAGAAAAGTAGCACTATTTTTCTGAATTATGTTGTGGGATTTATAAAGTAATATACTACTGGCAGGTGAATCCCACAAACAGTTGAAAGAATATGTTTAGCAGGAATCTTTCTAATCTAACTGTATCAGTTGGGATATTTTGAGATTTATAGAATTGTTGTTAAATAATAGCAGACTGTTACTGCTATAAACATTATTAATATCATTATTTCTATTTCTTCCAAATAATAGGAGCTTGTTGTCTAAAATAATAAATAAAAAAAATAATGAAAAGTCAGAAGTAAGCAGTTACAGGTTGATTTAGTCAGATGCTTCTGTCTGCTTCTGGGTAGTCTCCTGATTTTTCCTTCTTGGTTTCAAGATGGCTGCTACAGTGCTGACCATGACAACCTCTCAGAAAAATATCCCAAAGTAAAAAGGAAGGAGGGAGAAGGCTTATCCTTGCATATCTATTTCCTTTCATCTAGGAGAACTCTTCTCAGAACACCCTCCCTCAACAATAGACTTGTCCTGAGTTTCATGAGCCAGATCTGAGTCACAAGCCCACCCTGAAACCAGCCACTCACATTGAGGACTGGGAATCCTACGATTGCCTTAGGACAACCCTTATATAGCCCCTGGGCTTGGAGAAGGGCTAGCACATCATGTGGTGTCTGGTTCCTGAGTGAAACTGGTATTGTGTGATCAGGAGAGAAGAAGAAAGAGAAAATGGCTATTGGCTAGGCAGGCAACCATATCTACTCCCTTACCAAGTGGACTTCAACTGAAAATTTGAGAGTAAAACTGAGATAAAAAATAGCCATTAACAACTCTAAATTGAGTTTCAAATTTAATTTTAATTTTAATTAGAAAATATAATGGGATATTCAAGGTATTTATTTGTACGTAAGAATATTAAGGATTTTGTCCTAGAAATAAATCTGTAGCTCAGATATCTCTGACATACAGGGTATGAATTTAAATGACTTTGCAAATATTCATATGAAAGAGGCAAATATAATCACAGAGACAGTGGTGGGTCTTGGTATGATTTCACTGTAGTGATAGAAAAACCACCTGATTAACTAAATTATTAAAGAATAAAATTATTTGGGAATAATAATCATCTGTATTAATACCAGTACTGTGCAATTATGGACACCTTGATTTTTTTACACAGAGGTCTCACACATATTTTCTCATTTAAACCTCTTAACAGCTGTGTCACGTAGACAGAGAAAATGCTATTATTTTCATGTTTATAAATGGTGAGATTAAGAAGGAAATCAATAAAGAGAAATGAAATTAACAAATTAAGAAAACGTATTTTTTAAAATCACAGCGTTGCCTCACATCAATGACTAGACAGGCCTCCTATTTCATAGACCACTTACCTATCTCCTACACCCTTCCATTTATGAATTCATCTACTGACATATGTAATGACTACAGCTCATTATGATGAACAAATTAGTGGCCTAGGACAGCTCTTATTCTTCCATCTTTCAGTAGAGATTTAAAAAAACAAAGTTGGGCACCTCTGCTCTAACTACTAAAAAATGTTTTTAAAAACTGATAAAGGAAAGAAAATGGAATCATATGCAATGCTCAAGAAAAGCCATAAAAGGCCATATATAGATATATAAAACAAAGAATAAGGCAACAAAATGAAAACAGTAACAAACATGGTAGATATTAATCTCACTATATCAATAATCCCTTTAAATGCCAGTGGTCTAAATACACCAAATGGAAGATAGAGATTGTCAGAATGGATCAAAAGTCAAGACCTAAGTATTCTGTTGAAACCTGCCCCATATGATCCATTTACTTGTATGTAATGTGGGACATTGGAGGTAAGAAACACACTTGGAAAGAGAGCCACGTTTTCTTCTGCTTTACATCAGAGCTTAGTAGAATTTTGAGAGCGTATTGAGGGAACAGTCTCAGTGGCCAACAGTGCTATCTCAGAAGTGGGGAGGACACTGTGGCTCTAGGCTTCATGATAGTGATACCAAATTTTTCATCTCCTCACTGGATTCTTGGTCTCGGGAATTGAAGAATGAATTCTCGGACCGCAGGCATGCAGAAGTGATAGAGGATAGTTTATTAAAAGATAGGAAAGCTTCCAAAACAATTGAAGTGGTCCCCAATGGGGTGCTGTTGCAGCTCCGCTAGCTTTGGGCAATTGTGCCTTGTCTGCCCTTCTAAACCTACTGGCAAACACTGATTGGATGCTGCAAACCTAGCTGGCTTTCGCTGACTGGTTTATTTAAACTTTAACTGACTGGCTTCTGTTGATTGGCTCTTTATTTGTGCAGCTGCTTTTTCTGCCCAATCCCAAGGGAAGTCCCTCCCCTGGCATTCCCTGCCTAGCAACAGCCCGTGACCAATGGAAACACACGTCACCGTAAAGGAGCCCTTCCCTTTTCTTTTTCATGCCAGTTTCCCAGTCCCTGTTTAAAGCCTTCTAACTCCCATCATTAGGGCCAGACAGATGTGATGTTGCCAGCAGATATGACAGTAGTACCCATTAGGAGCTCTAATCCCAGCAGAAGCAGCTCAGTGTCCCTCTGATGTGGAGGTGTGCTAGGGACAGAACTGTGTACCTCAAAAGTATCTGTTCTATTCAGCCATTAAAAAAGATGGTGACTTGACACCTTTTGTAATATCCTAGATGGAGATGAAATACATTCTTCTTAGTAAAATATCATAAGAAAGGACAAGCAAACACCCATTCGACTCAATCCTAATGTGAATCCAGTAGACCATCCAACGCATCCTATATAGGAGAAAAACTCATTTCCATTCAAGTTGGGGGGAGGGATAACGATGAGTGCGAGGGGTTGGGCGGTCTCACTGGATGGGCATGGGGTGCGAGGTTGGCACACCTTTTCTGTGTGGGACATAACAAGATGAATTCTAACCTAACTAAATCAAATATTTTGACCTGGTTGCTTTTCCCTCACATTAACCTGAAATAAATTTATTTTTTAAAAAATGTATATGTTGAAGCTCTAACCTACAGTATGATTGTATTTGGAGCCTTTGGGAGGTAATTAGGGTTAGACGAGATCATGAGCATGGTACTCTTCTATTGAGATTAGTGCTTTATAAGAAGAGACAAACAAAGAGATCACTTTTTCTCTCTGCCATGTTCATACATAGTGAGAAAGCAAATATCTGCAAGCCAGCAAAGGAGCCCCCTCCAGAAACTAACCCTGCTGTACTTTGACCTTGGACTTCCCAGTCTCCAGAATTGTGACAAATAAATGTCTGTTGCTGAAGCCACTCAGTCTTTGGAATTTTGTTATAATCAGCCCAAGCTGATTAAAGTAAAATACCAAGGAAGAGGAAAGCAAATCATGAAAGACCAGCCAGGCACGGTGGCTCACACCTCTAATCCCAGCACTTAGGGAGGCAGAGGTGTCCTAACCCAGGCGTCCTCAAACTATGGCCGGCAGGCCACAAACGGCCTGCCTAGGACATTTATCCAGCCTGCCGAGTGTTTTTGCCACTGCTACCTATCCTGCTTAGCAGCCGACTCATCCTGGGGCCTCCAGTCCGGCCCTCCAACGGTCTGAGGGACAGTGAATTGGCCCCCTGTTTAAAAAGTTTGAGGACCCCTGGTACCTCATAGATTCAAGACCAGCCCAAGCCAGAGTGAGACCTCATCTGTAAAAATAGCGATACATTATGGCCGGAGCCTGTAGCCCTAGCTACTTGGCAGGCTGAGGCAAGAGAATAGTTTGAGCCCAAGAATTTGAGGTTGCTATGAGCTATACGTCATGGCACTCTACCAAGGGCAACATACTGAGACTCTGTCTCAAATCATAAAAAACCAGATACTGGCAATCCTTGCCCCTGGGTAGTTAAAGATGATATCCAGAGCACTAAGAAATATGTTAGGTCAACTGTGCAGGGAAATGAGATTCTACATTGTAAGAGGAGAGTCAGGACCCAGTAACAAAGAAGTTAATAAAGACAACCGCAGCAGTAGATAACACATTTTTCTTGCCCTATGTCAGGCATTTGTTAAAAGCTTTACCTGCGCCAACTCATTCAATCCTCACAACAATCCTCTGTGAGAGATACTATTATTTTCTCCATTTAATTGATCAAGAAACCAAGGCACAAGATGGTAGAGTAATTTTCCTAAATATACACAGCTATCAGTAGCAGTACTGGAATTTGAATCTAGGCAATGTGATTCTATTGTGCTCTTAACTCTGATACTCACCTGTGTCTCTGGGTTACTAAAAATGGCTTAGGTCAGGAGTCCTGGCAGTCAGATTATACTCACCTCTGGCTGGCCACTGGTTGACTCGGAGTTGTTAGGTAGATAAGGAGAGATTCTGGCTTTCCTAGGGACAAAGGTAGGTGCCCCAAAGGTGGGTGCCCCATCTTTGTGGTGCTTTGAGCAATTGACACAGCCAGGAAAGAAGAAAAGGATGTCTGCCCTGTCTTGCTGCTGCCACACCTTGATCCTGTCCCGAGCAGGTGACACACCTGGAGGAAGAAGGAGTGCTTGCCCACCTGCAAACAAGTGCAAGGAAGTCCCCAGCGCAAGGGCGAGGCAGCCCAGGAACAACAGGATCTGAAAAGTAACCTAGAGTAACCTGAGGCTAATTATCATGTCATTCATTGTCCATCAGAGTGGTTGAATGAAGCTGTTAGAACCAGGAGGTGGGCCCAATCTAGACAGTATAAAACAGGACCTCAGACCATAGCCAGAGCCTCTTGCTATGACAGGGGCCCCAGGTGTCCTCTGTGTACACATATCTTGCTCTTACCCTGTAAGCCTATATTGCTCTTCCTCAATAAAATTTGTTTTGTGCTTGCCTCGCTTTGGTGTGTCCAGTTATTCTTCAGGCACACCGAAACACCAAGAACAGAGAACAGACAACTGTTGACCTGGCAGAGTCACAATTCCCTGAAAACCTGCCTGTCCCTTTCTCTGAAGTATCCTGCGGAGGTGGGTCTCATTTTAGTTATCAAGAGTAGAACTTCAGACACATCTTCATCTGGCACTGAAATCATCAGAAACATGCCACTGTCCTAATGCTGAGGCTCAGAAAATGATGTTCTAAAACATGGTGCTTTGGACTTCACAGTGAGAACTCCCTGGGAACAGCAAATTCAGGGAAAGACTTCCTCAGACATTCCCTTATCTGACTAAGGAAAGTTCCTTCAGAAGGAATGAAATTTTCCTGAGCCTCCTCCCCATAATCTTACCTAACAGGTGTGGTAAGTTCACAGGAAAGGAGAAGATTCCTCTCTGAGAGACTTAGTCTGTGTGACAAAACAGCTTTTGTTCCACGCATTTCCTCCTCTCAACCTTCCACAACCTGTCACCACCTCCCCTTAGAAACTGTAAGTCCCTATTTCTTTCCTTAGCTCATGATTCTATAAAATCTTCAATCATCTGGCCCTCCCTTGAGTTTTAGTTTGTGAGACTCCCACAGGTGTGTATGTAATAAATCTGTATGCCTTTTCTCCTGTGAATACATCTACTGTCTGTTTATTCCAGAGACTCAAATTATTGAGCCTCAGGGAGTAGAAGGAAAGTTCCCTTCATCCCTACACAAACATAATCGTCTTTAAAAAATTTAATTTCATGTGTTTGAAGTACCTCTAGGAAAAGTGGTGTCCCATCTAATTTTCAGTTACTCATCCAACAAACATTATTGGGCACCTGCTGATAATGAAATGAATTTCACTTCTGACAATGAAACTCATCTTGGAGAAAGCCTACATACCTCATTGCTGAATATCAGTATGGTCATCTTTGAAATACTCCCCTTGGGAAGCTACTTACTAATGCCAGTGGATAGACCATCCTTAAAATCAAGTTGGATTCTTTTTCTGGAATGACCATCAGAGTTATCGTCATCTTCAGAGATAGGCAATAAAATTTGAGAGCTTGCCAATGTGTGCTTTGTTGGCAGCACTGTACAAACAACTCAGTAAGGTTTCATAACCTTGGTATATCAGTGTCTCATAGCTGTGTTTGGGTAGATGTATGGTGGTGTGTTGCTGAGTGGCATTCATTATTGTCGCTGCATGTTTTTGTGTGCTGTATAATGACAGCTCTGATGGTCATTCTAAAATTGCCTTAAAGAATGGACTAGGCACTCTCTTCAGTGCATACTTTCCCAAGGAGAGCACTTTGAAGGTGATTGTAGTGATATTCAGCAATTAGGTATGTAGTACTTTTTCTAGGATGAGTTTGCAAATTTAATTTTCAGAACTTATATACCATATACTAATGTATATACCAATCCCTGTTCCAGGCACAGAAATTCTAGAAATAGAGTAGAAGTCCTGCTCTCGTGGACTCACATTCTAGCTGCGGGACAGAGGAGAAATACGCAATACAAAAACATACATGTTAGGAGAAGATATGAACCAAGGAGAAAAATAAAGGAAAGCGCATTTATGACCAGAGATTAAATGCAGGTGCAAGACAAGCTTTCCATGATTGACATTTTCCAGAGTTATACAAGAAAGGGGCAAGTAATGAAATCCCAAATTATATAATTAAACTTTGTCACAATGTTACTATAAATTCAGAAATTTCTCAGATCAAATCATGGCCACTGTATAAGCCTACATACAAGAGCTAAAACTACCTCACACGGAGATGTTATTCCTACACAAAATCAGTATGAAGCCATAGCATGTAAAGATAATTATAGCAGGTACACATATTATTTCCAAGTGTTTATTGTATATACATTTTTTATTTATCATGGAAGGCTTAATTGAAAAGGAGTGTAGCCCTTGTGTTTTGAATCCATGGTGGATATAAAAAAGTTGTTTGAAGAGTCTACTGGCTAAAAAAAACTCTTAAAAATATTAAAGTAGTGGCTTGGCACCTGTGGCTCAGCAGCTAGGGCACCAGCCACATACACTGGAGCTGGCGGGTTCGAATCCAGCCCAGGCCTGACAAACAACAATAACAACTACAACCCAAAATTAGCCGGGTGATGTGGCAGTCACCTGTATTCCTAGCTACTTGGGAGGCTGAGGCAAGAGAATCACTTAAGCCCAAGAGTTTGTGGTTACTGTGAGCTGTGACACCACAGAACTCTACTGAGGGTGACATAGTAAGACTCTGTCTAAAAAAAAAAGGAAAAGGAAAAAGGGTCAGCACCTGTATTACAGTGGTTATGGCGCCAGCCACATACACTGAGGGTGGCGGGTTCAATCCTGGCTCAGGCCAGCTAAACAACAATGACAACTGCAATATAAAATACCTAGGGGTTGTGGCAGGTGCCTGTAGTCCCAGCTACTTAGGAAGTTGAGGCAAGTGAATTGTCTAAGCCCCAGTATTTGAGGTTGTTGTGAGCTATGATGCTACAGCACTCTACCAAAGGTGACACAGTGACAAGAAAAACAATTAAAATAACTATAAAAGCTTGAACTGAAGTTATTTTACAAGTAGAAATTCTCTTTAAAAGGAAGCTCTGCAACAAAATCTCTCCACAAACGTATTATTATTTTTTTTTCTTAGAGTCTCATAGAGTGCTCTGGCATCACAGCTTACAGCAACCTCAATTCTTGGGCTTACGCAATTCTCTTGCCTCAGCCTCCCAAGTAACTGGGACTACAGGTGCCTGCCACGTCTGGCTATTTTTTTTTTTTTTTGTAGTTGTCATGGGTGTTTTGGGCTGGGTTCAAACCTACCAACCTCAGTGTATATGACCAGTGCCCTAACCACGGAGCAACAGGTACCGAGCCAACACAAGTGTATTTTATATAAACAGGCATCTCTGGCTTCTTTGTCCATAAGGCTGGAGAGTGCTGTGTACTTTAAATACCCCCACTGAATTTCTAGGCAGAATTTCTTGGAAGGCACCTCATGATTCCATATTCTAATGCCCAGAAACTGGGAACATGATATTGCTTTTTTTTGAGACAGAGTCTCAGTGTGTTGCCCTAAGTAGAGTGCTGTAGCATCATTGCTCACAGCAACTTCAATCTCTTGGGCACAAGCGATTGTCTCGCCTCAACCTCTAGAGTAGCTGGGACTACAGGTGCCTGCCACAACTTCTGGCTATTTTTTAGAGACTGGATCTTGCTCTGGCTCAGGCTGATCTCGAACTTGTGAGCTCAAATGATCTACCTGCCTCAAACTCCCAGTGTACTAGGATTGCACGTGTGAGCCACTATGGCTGTCGAATATCAGTCTCTTGATTGTGTGATATTACATGGTACAATTAAAGGAAGGGAGATTATTTGGGTGAGCCTGATCCAATCACATTAACCTTTAAAAGCAGAAAACTTTCTTCTGATGGTGCCACAGGAGGAAGGCAGAAGATGGAAGGGGAGAGCAGAGAGATTTGAGGCATGAGAAGAACTCAACACACCACTTTTGGCCGAAGATGCAGGGGCCACATAAACAGGGTATCAGTCCTACAGTTCTGGGGAACTAGATCCTGCCAGAAACCTTAAGGGATTTTTACCCAGAACCTCTGAATAAACACATAACCTGGCTATGTTGCTTGCCTTCCTTATGAGAGTCTGCAGCAGAGAATCCAGCCAAGCCCCTGAGACTTCTAACCAGCAGAACCAAGAACTAATGAAATGGGTGTTGTTCCAAGGCCTTATGTTTGTGGCAATTTATTAACACAGCCTCAAAAATAATAACAAAATAATTTAAAAAACCTAATACACCCACCTATCCCATGTCATGACAAATATCTCTGGCAAATATTGCCTTTTCTGTTGCAATTATTACTTCACTGGGTTCACTCAACTGATCTGTTTGTCTTAGTATTTAAAGTACAATGTCGTCTCTTCTTATTAGTCTGACCTCGTTTGTCTTTTCTGTGGCAGTGTTGTTTTGTTAGTTGTGCTGGTTCAACATCCGTTAATTAGTGACAGACATTTACTCTGGGTCACTCTATGCTCTGTGCTATCTGGTTCCTTGTTAGTTGTGTTATCTGAGGATGCTTGAAACTTTGTTAGCCTGGTCTATCATTCCTTTAGCCATCTTTGCCTGTATCTATAGGTCTACCATTTTAACCTAGATATGATATATCAAAGTAGCTAAAGTACCAATTATTGTAATATATGTAATTTATTATTTATTTATTTATCGTTTTGAGACAAAGTCTCACTTTGTCACCCCCAGTAGAGTGCTGTGGCGTCATAGCCCACAGCAACCTTCAGCTCTTGGGCTTAGGTGATTCTCTTGCCTTAGCCTGAATAGCTGGGACTACAGCAGCCCACCAAGCCCACCACAATGCCCAGCTAATCCTTTTTTCTTTTCTTTCTTTTCTTTTTTTTTTGTAGTTTGTGGCTGGGCTGGGTTTGAACCCGCATCTCTGGCATATGGGGCCGGGGCCCTGCTCCTTTGAGTCACAGGAGCTGCCCCCTGGCTATTTCTTTATTGCAGTTTGGCTGGGGCTGGGTTTAAACCTGCCACCCTCAGTATGTGGGGCCAGCACCCCACTCACTGAGCCACAGGCACCACCCTTGTAATTTATTATTTTAATTGTACAATTAGCTGTTGTTTTGATATTTGGTGGGTTGCATTTCAACTGGTTGAAGAAAAATATTAGCCTTACAGATCATTATTGGAATCTGGTAGCCTTGTTGCTGTAACACATAGGTTACCTCTCAGTTGTGAAATATGAAAATGTTAGGTCTTTACAAAGTTGGGTCATGATTTATTAACTGGACTAGGTGAAAACTGACTCTCCTTTCCAAACAGAGTGACCAGGCCTCTTAGAACTACAAAACTCCACTTATGATACTTTTGTAAAAAGATCTTAAACTCCGAAAAGGAAAG